>OX401404.1:33610168-33652174 GCA_947846245.1 Cerastoderma edule
AAAGAACATCGAGGTTTGAAATTCTATCATATACAACATTACTGGACCGAATTAAACTTTCGTGGAGAATGGATAGCAACGTACATATACATAATACCGAAATCGGACTCGCTTCATCTGAATCAGATGAACCAGATATTGTAGATTTCCAATCAGCTTATCATCACACACACAAACAGCTTGAACATATCAACCTTTTAGATGGTCAAATGTTCAATATCCTTATGAAAACTACTTCGAAGTCTGGAGTTGTAAACGTACAGGTAAGAATAAGAAAACGCTTTTTGAAAGTTTTAAACGAAATAAGCTCAACGAATCTATTATGAACAATATATGGTTCTGTATACATTTCAAGGTATACTCACGTAAATCATGTAGAAGTTTGCATATTCCCTTTCATTGTATCATGACGTAAACAAATATGTATAATGATTGATGTGATTTTCTCGAATGCTCATTGATTCAATTGAATCATGTTCAAACCGGAATTAATTTGTAGAACGTAGGACCATTCGTAGCTGACAGCAGTCCACCAGCCTTTGATGGAAAAATCGTTATTACAACCCACCTTGAGGATAACTTGCTTATAGCAACTTGGGACGAGGCCGCTTTTCGTGACACCCACAATATCGGATCCCTTGCATTCCAGTACTCTGTGGGTAAGTATTATATTGCATGTGTTTTCTTTAATTTTTAACTATCTAGATGAGTATCAGTCAGTTACAAAAGCATGTTATGTTGATTTCAATAAAATAATCAACGAATAATAGTTCCTTTAAAGTGTGTAATGTTTATACAAATGGTTTTCTAGTACTTGTTTTAATGCTTTTCAATTTTACAGTGATATTTTCTTAAAACATTATTCATACCTCTACTTTGTCAGATTCGATTTGGTCAGTGATAACTATTTTCTTTTTAATAAGCAAGAATTTTGTCAACTTGTGGTTAGGGCAAATAAATAGACCAATCTTTACCAGAGTATGTCACAGTAGAGGTATTTCTCAATTTTCTTCAAAATGTGGTCCGATGACAAGCTTGAGGTTAACCGATGTTTTTACACAGTATAGCTGAGTTGCCATGGACAATTAAACAAATCCTGAAATTAATTACATTGATCATGCAATGTTTACTTTCTATTTGTTTTTTCTAACAAGCCATATATACTGCTTGTCAACACAACGACGGTTGTGATTTGGTCCTCATCATTTAGTTGGGGATCATAGTTGAATAGATTGTGTTAACAACATCATATAAATGTGCAAAACATATAGCAGAACCATATACTCTATATCAAGGAGAAAAAGTAGACGAGGACTTTGTAGATGTATACAGATGCATTGATGTTTTCATTGGTAAGATCTTTGAAATACGAATGGTAAAATGTCAACTTGAGCATGAAGGTAGGTACATAAGTAAGTTAAACTGGCCTATGCAGGCTCTATTGTCTAGATGTTTGCTCTTTATAGGTACCCAGCCCTACAGGACAGACTTGCAAGACTTCCATGACTTAGAATTCAACAAGCATTGTCTCCATACTGACCCCCCGCAATGTACTGCGGTGAACATTCTTGCTCTAGATTGGTCGCTCCACCATAAAATGGAGTGTTACATCAACATAAAAGCTACCAATCAAGTGGGCTTGAGTGTCACAGCAGTCTCAACGAGATATATACATGATGTTGACAAGCCATCAGTGGGAGTTATACTAGATACAGCTGGAAACGATCATGTATGCATTTTATCGAAATTCTTATATCGATGACACACAATACTGCACACATAATGTTTTTAATGTAGGAACATCGTAGCACCAGATTAGTATATAAGTACAACTATACTGCATCTTATGAAGGAACAAAGGCCACTTAAATCTTATATCATAGTTCATTTATTAGAAAGGGAACCGTGTCATAGAGGTTGGTATTCGGTTACATAAGCCATACATTTGACTATAAACCTTTTAAATGGGCAATTTGAAACGTCACCTAAATTAAGCGTAACATTTCGTATTTTTGGCAATGACTAAAGTTTGTCTAAGAGTAACCCTTTCTTGTAAGGAATTATTAGATATAAGCTTTTCGTGTCAATGTGTTAGTTCTTTTTATCAGAATCACACATTATTTGCATCATTGATAAGCTATTAAACTTATCTTGGTATTTAATGCATTGAACTTGAGCACAGACTTTACTTTCAGGAATATTGTGTTTGCACAATAAATTCAGCCATTTCGGATCCTTTTTTGTTTCATTGTCAAACAAGTTATCTTGGTTATTAAAAGTATTTTCCAAAGTTACATGTACCTTAATTTCAGACCAATGTCAAAAACATTTATCTTAAAGGATCATCTACGGCACGATTACGATTACCAATCAAGCACAACGGAGATGCAAGGGGAATGGTTTGGTTTTGAATCTTCACAATCTACTGTGATATATACAATATGTGTAGCTAAGGACAACACAATCGTTAACACAACATGTAAAGATGTCGGTACCAATACGAAAGGGATACTTCATGATGCAAATCTAGAGTATTTCATGGTAAAGAATATTCATTAGTTTATTTTTGTGATGATTGAAGTTGGTGGTTATACTGTTTATGGAATTGAACGTTTTGATATAGTAGGATTTGACTGTCTTTTGCGATTTTTATCGTTTTTCGTGTTTTGCGGGGAAAAAACATTAAATGACATAAATGTCAAATTTGATTGCCAAAACAAACATGAAATCTGAAATACAACGTTTAACGTTTTTGTAGTTTAATCTTGTTTTGTTTTTTATTTCTGCCTTTGGTAGTTTAATATCGTCTTAACAATTTCCCAGGTACGCTTTTGTTATCTTGTCGACAGTCCACGTGCTTCTGTCCTCTGAAGCGTGTGGTGATATCATATTTGGCTTGAAACCGTCTTTCATGTCTTAATTATTTCTCCCTTACATATGATGTCATTAACCAAAGCTATTCTTAAATTTACCTTCCACATACACTCTGTAATTATGAAAATAAAACAGGTATATCCATACCACTTTAAATAAAAAGTTGTCATTATTATGGGAGTAATCAGTTCAAACTGTGTAAGTAGTATAAATACTATTTTAGGTCTACCAATTTGCTGTAATCGCTAATACAAACGGTGGAAGTACGACTGTCCTCTCAGATGGTGTAATGCCAATTGATACACATCTAACGCTTACTCAAATATCACTATTTGACGGTACAGCTTGTGACGAACAAACAGGTAATAATTCCCAATGAGAATCTCTCTACTATACCATTTTTTACCTGAAAAAAAAGTTATATTTAACAACTTCATTGTCCGAAGTATGTGGGACACACTTTCTCTAACTATTTCAACCTTTAAAGGTCATTGGTGTTCTTAAATCACCATGCCATCGTCAATTTTGCTTCACCAGGAGGCGCTTTCAATGTTTTAGAGCGCGCTGATAACACTGGAAATGATTTTCATAAATGTATTAATAGACAGATACGCTTTCCCCATTATGATACACTGAGTTTTTATTTAATTTCAGATTTGAACTCGGAGAAGTTGACTCATCACGATCAGGTTAGAATCTTATACTAGAATAAAGAATTACGTATCAGAAATAAAAGTAAATTTCACGTATAAAAAGCCTTTATATTTCTTGGTAAGGATAAGGAATAGAATCTCTCACCTTTAATTTCAAACACATCGTGCAAGAAACTGGTGTTTGTTTTAAAATCGTTACCAATGAGATTTTCAACAAATGTTCAGTTATATTCGGCTGCTTCTTTTTTTATAAACAGGAACAATACTTTGGAAAAGTTGCGTGCCTCAAGGACACTAAAAGATGAAAGAGTTAATTTTTAATGTTCTTTTAGATACAAATCAGAAACATAAATACTTTAGTATTCTACCATCTCATGATGTCGAAGCAAATGATAAATGTCAACATCTTCTTGCTGTTTCTTATAGATTGTCCCTACTGAATGTCTTTATGACCTTGATTACCAGCGATCACTTGGTGTTTTAAGTACATACTGGAGTGTTCCAGACAGATATGTGGGAATCATACCAGACGTGTATTGGAAAATACAACAAAGGGCACCGATAGCAGGTACATCATTGTTGTATTACCAGACTATGGTGTATTTTACGATGTAACTTTGCCATAGACATCCAAATAATAAACCCTAATTGTAAATTGCTTTAAAACATAGTGTAAATTGACATTCAGTTAGTCATGCACCCTATGAGAATCAAAATACATCATATACATATGATATATGCTGTTATGAACAAAGATAACATATAGCAGCAGGTTTTTCCTTGTTTCATTACCCAGCTATGATACACTTTACAATAAAGCTTTCCCCTAGATATCTAAAAAATAATCACTATTGTAAATTGATATAAATCATGATGAAAGCTATTCGTTCCGTAAATAAGCCGGGTTCTGAACCTCATGAAAATCCAAATACATCATTTACAAGTGAAAAACAACCTATAAAAAGATATTGATTTGAACCATTACAATCGTTTGATTAGTTCTTAACAGTACACTCTAAGTCGGGCAAACATAGGAAAAAGATACATATTGCCTACCAATGTCGCATTGCATAAACCGTACTTAAAAATAAAGAGTATCGCATTGAGATTATGCATTTGTGTATAACATACCATAACGCATTGACATGTCAGGCAACAATCTGTATTGTTTGTCCTTTGAATATAGAATTCTGGGAAGATATCACAGATGAAGTCCACATCCCTACGTCGACAGCTAAACTATCAACAAGGACCTTCCTTGAGAGCGGGCGAACATACAGATTTATGTTAACATTCTGTGCAGATCAACATTGCTTTCCAAGCTTATACACTGATGGTGTGACAGTCACCCATTATCCTCCGAAGACGGGAGATATTGACCTGGAATATGATACTGATGGTACAACCAAGGTATGAAATAAAGAAGATCTCCGAATCTCTTTCTACATTATAATATTTTAAAGACATTATTTATAATTATAGTATCTTGCTCTAGTGGCCATGGTACAGTCGTCGTCCCTATGAGGTGTGTTGCATAGTTTTAAAACAGTTGGCGAGTACATTATCAATGAATTCTAATACTCTTTGTTATCTTATTATCTAAAACCAATTCTCGCTGCCACGGCGTATTGGTCGCTCTATTTGATGTCAGCGTAGTTTCTTATTTAGTAGATGATTTCCGTTTTAAAGGGAATACTTTTACCATTTCATTTTTTACGGCCGTTTGTACATGACAATACATTACAACACTTTTGATATTAAAGCTGCAAATGTTATTGAAGGCTTTGTTATCAACAACATAAATAATTTGCGAAACTATGCAGAGAAAGTGTACACGTAATATTGTTTGCCATTTTCTTGAACGGACTTATGCAAACACTTAGTTTTTAAAAAGTTCAATCTATATTGAAAAAAAAGGCTTTTTGATGATTTATTCAAATTAACCTCGGAAGTCAATGTCTTTATCTTGCAGTTAAAAGTCACAATGGACAGATTTGTTGATCCCGATATTGAAGACCCGAAGGAAGCCAAAGAAGCAATTAGTCATTACGAATGGACGATAGTTGATAATGACCATGCTGGAAGAACTGTTAATAGATGGACGCGTGTTACAAACATAAACGAGATAGATACACAACGGGTACTTGGCAGTTAGATAATCTATAATACCAACATGACTATTCACAGTACACAATCTTTTAAGAGATAAGTTAAATTCATATTTGTCTTACTACCCACGGCTTTTTGAAAACGTTAAGTTTATCTAATCATTCCCGTACTAAATGTCGATTCCTAGAAATTACGTCGTGTTAATGTATGTGCTGCGCGTTTAACTAATTATCAAGATTAAGGCTGTCCGTACTGTTCGTGTTAAATGAACATTTAATGAGCATTTTCTTGCAGATGTCGTTTGAAATCGTACTTGAAGGACGTCTCACGTTCAAGAAATGCTGGCGGTTTAGTATTCGTGGTTATAACAAAGCTGGTGTGTATTCATCAATATCGAAAGATATACACGACTGCGAGGATGAATACACTGTTAAAGTCCCACTCGTCTTGGATTGTGTAGGGCCTAGGGATGGAGGTAAAGCTAATCATATGTAATGTTTGCTTTCGCCATTTCTTAATTGACTTGAGGAAAATAATTAGCACCCAAACAAAAATACCTTTTGAAATTACCATCAACTGTTTATCGTTTAATTGATGATAAATACAATACTATAAGTTCAGCTTTATACAGTAAGGGTGTAACGAACCGAGCAAATGAACCTTTCAAAGACACAAACACATCCGATCAGTGAAAACTGTCGTTCACTGGGCGGTTGTGTTGTCTATATGTATACCAGCATGTTCTCTCAAATAATGCATTAGGTTCCTAATTTGCATAAACGTTCAACGAACGTTACATAACTCCCTCTTCCGAGAAGACTCGTCCCGAGTCTTGGCCCTTGGGAGACATGTGGGGAAGGCAACTTCGATAGAACGAGAGGTCTTAATCCCACCGCTGCCACCAATGTAACGAACCGAGCAAATGAACCTTTCAAAGACACAAACACAACCGATCAGTGAAAAACCCTGTCGTTCACTGAGCGGTTGTGTTGTCTATATGTATAACAGCATGTTCTCTCAAATAATGCATTAGGTTCCTAATTTGCATAAACGTTCAACGAACGTTACAAGGGTAAAGATCCTCATCTTTGGAAAATGTTGTGAAATTAAAATCATCACCCAAGTATAGGATCAGCCTTCATATTTTTCCCTAAATGTTCGTTCTAACCAATATTCCGATTTCAATAATAATTTAACACAATTACAAAATAGGACCCACTCACAGTCACTGTTGAACCAAGTATGAAAAATACTCGGCTCTGCGTAATTCTGAATTAGATTACCTGGTAATTTCATCTTTATGTTACCCTTTTATAAAGAGCCTAGAAGAAGAAGTTATAGTATTAAAGAAGAAGAAGAAGAGGAACATTTTATTTCAACTGAAGCATATACAGCTCATGGTTGATAAAGTATATAACAATAAATTCATCTTCGCATACAATTGTAGGAATGGTAAACATACATACGCCCACACACACACACACACATCCCCCACCCCCACACACACCCCGACACACCCATCCATTTACACCCATACATACGCTCACACATACACACAGCAATTCTTAATGTATTTAGGTGGAAAATGTCTTAAAGAAAGTTTCAAATGTTTATTCATATACATCTATGCATATATACTTTTATACATATGCGTACATGCAAATATACAAACATATATCACCTTAGAACTTTAATTAACTAGTTAGAAAAATACCGTGATGATAGCTAACTATCATCTAACTTTAGTTGTCTCCGGTTAAAAGCTTTAATACAATATGAAGCAAGTCTGTACTGATCATTTTTTCTGTCTGATTTCAAAAGCTGAATAAATTTAAACATGCAAGGTCGATTGATATAGTACTCAGGTATCAGATGCTTTCTTATGTCATTGTAAAACGGACAAATCATTATAAAGTGGTACTCATCCTCGAGTTCAGTTAAATTACATAGTGTACATATTCTTTGATTTCTATCTATTCTTTTATGTCTACCTGTTTCTATATTTAGGCTGTGAGATGATAATCTGACTTTTGCTAGAATCTTTCTATACTTTGAAAAGGTCACTATATCTAGATATGATGATCTTTTAAAAGATGGTTTTAAATCTCTAAAAAGTGTCAGTGACGAAAAATACTTTATGTTCTCATGCCAACTACTAATGTATATATCCCTTAAACGCTCTCGTAATAAAGGTACAAATATGTTTTTATTAACAGAATTTGGAAACAACCAAACGTCATGAAATCCTGCATTTTGTAGAATGTCTCGAACTTTAGATGACCAATTTATGATATTACTGTTTCTATCTATATCATTTCTTTGATCTTGCATTAATGTTTTCAGTATACAATTAAAAGATTTCTCGCTATATAAGCTAAGCCAATATTTCACAATACGTATATATCTAGAAATATATAAAGGGAATCTTCCAAGCTATAATTGATACTACTTTCAGACGAGGCAACTGGCGGCAACATCGTTTACGTCCAGAATACGTTCTGGAAGGAAACAGACAAGGACTATACACCTTATGAAAATGTAATAAGTGCCGTGTGGCCAACACTAAGGTAAGCGATCTCGACTGACTTGCTGTCAAACTTTCACAATGTAATTTCATGAGGAATTTTGAGAATATTAATTTGTAGCTATGATTTTTACAACTAACTTTTCAGAAACCGATTTGAACCGAACGTCATTTGATTATTTAAACATTTGGAGCAAAGTAAAGATTACACTGTCCAACTCATTTACTTTTAAATAAGTAAAACCGTAAACATGAGTCACCTTATCTTGTCACTTTCCTATCGTTATTCTTATTTTGTTTTATTTCACACAGATATCCGAAGTATTCTTACGTGGTGATAGAGTTAGTCAACGCAAATTCCATTTTGTTTCATGACCAAGTATCAACTCTTGATATTCGTCGTCCGTGTGATGTACCGAATGCTCTTGGATGTGGCTATACAGGTAAACTGTCGAAACCAGATTAAACACCATATCCTATAATTAGGTAACCTTAAGTATTTACATCTTTTCGTCAAAACGTTATTCCTATCAGTTAAATGAAAGAAAGTGTTTAGATTGACAGATACTATCCATCGCAAATCAATCAACATGACTAAATCGTAAATCAATTGACTCTATCACGAATAAGTGTTTAACCTACGAGCGTACATTTTCATCCAATGAGAATGCGTCAATTTGAATTATTCTGTAGGTTAATTTTCCATAAACTACAATCTGAGTGTTCTATCTGGGCTATATGAGACTGCTACTCTGACTTTACTCATTCGCATAAATATGTAGTTTAAGGCTTCACCTCCAAATAAATAGTCACGTGTACTGTAGCGATGGAACGATCCCTGTGACGTCACGTGGAGCATTGAGCTCCTGATGACATGTGCGATGTTAGAATAATGTGATAAAAGGAGAAAAAGCTTGTCGCGAGCAATTCCCCCTTTTAACACAATGTTTTCAAAAGCTGTTTGAAATAGAAATAAATCAAAAAGAATAACAAATTCCTGGTTTATAGGTTTTAATCATTAATCTTAACAACTTTGTAAAAAAAAAAAGAAACTAACCTATATTAACCCATTACCCATACAGAATTTTATGGAAAATAAACCTTGGCGCATTTTATCTGATGAAATGTCGGTTAAACACTAACCTGTTTTAGGGATCAATTGCTGCGTAGATATTTGTAATAATTGTATTGATGAACATAGCTCATCCGGAAATGGGAAGTCTTTAAACATAAAATCCGTCATATGAAACAGTTACAGCCATCTTTGCCGTTTGATGGCGACTGAGTATAATCAAGTTGAGAACAGCTAATATGTGACGTAAGAAATGGCGACTGAATCTACGTCACTGGGTAGATCAATTTTCTTCTTCAAATATGGCATGATGGATTTTTGACATGCAAATGACAGCCGCGGATTATTTTGAATTCAAAATACTGTGCAGTAGTTTTATGCCATTCGCCGATCGTACCCAGGGAGGCGTGGTTTACCAATTCAAGATGGAATAGATATGGAAATGTAGATTAAACACTTAGTTATTGAGAGTCTAGATAGTGAAATTAAAACTATATAGAAACCCCGTCAGTCGTTATCGCTCCTTCCTTGGGGTTTCTATCTCGTTTAAATTTCACTATCTACACTCTTACTAATAGTTAAAAGTTATCTTTTCCACGAAAAATTGCTCTCATTCAAAGAATTTGTGTTAACGTTTTGTTCAAAATGATTTGATTTTCTATTTGAATAAATGCTAGACTACATTTTAAGGCCTATGTAAGTATTCGGGAAAATTATCACAAAAATGCTTTACTATTATACGAATAGCTCTTTATCATAAGTCATCCTTGTGATATTTTACTATCACTCATTAATCTAATACATAGGAAACCACAATCACGTTCGATAGAATGAGTTGAAAATATTAAACTGGCTTGATTTCCTTACAGATCAGAATTTTATCAACGTACGTACTCAACTGCAACACGGAAAACGATATGCCGTGTGTATACACACGAATGCTACGACAATAGAGCATGAGAAATGGGAAGAAGGTGAAGAACTACCCGAACAAAGTGTTTGCTCAGATGGTATAACAGTCGATTTGTCGTCACCAACTCCTGGCATTGTTAATATAAATGGACAGCATGCGATGTACCAGGTATGGTAGTATACCATACTTGAAAAATGTGAATGTTCAATATATTTCTTTACATAAAAATATTCAGTTTTTGTACATAACCGACTCTTGAAGGTTTATGATAAGGCATTGAGTGGAATGTAGATTTAAACATGTAACGTACGGACATACATGTATACATTAAGTCAATTTGTGTTGTTTACTATGTACTGTATTGTTTCTTTTCTAGAAAAAATATTATGTTTTTTCTAGTTCAAGACTCTTTATGAATTGTGTAAATCACTGGTTAGCATACAACTGTATCCTATAATAAATGATAATGTACACACTTTCAAATTGACCGATTTGATTATTTCCAATTGGTTTGTTTGACTTTTGTAACATTTATGTCAAAAGCTAGGTCATTGTTTAAACTATTTATATCAATATAATTGTTAAGCACTTGCAAATACCTTGGTAACTTGGCTACGTGACTAGTTAGTATACCACAAACAAATATTTGTTTTACATTTCATTATTTAGCAATCACTTACCGACATTAAAGTTGTGTGGGAAAGCTTCATAGATGTTGAAGAGTTGGCTAACGCTCCACATTCAACTGGAATTACCCACTATGAAGTTGCTATTGGTAAGATTATCCCTCTTCTTCCACACTTATTAAACAAAAGACATATATCTTTAAAGCATGTAAATGACTATAAGTGTAATGGGTTGACTCTGGCCCATGTAATCTGAATCGTTATTGTTTTGTCTTCGGTGCATTATTCTGCGAATTAAACAATACTATTTTAGAAAAATTGAATAATATGTTATCCCTTCGCATCAAGATATTTTCTTTATATCTGTATAGTAAGTAAATTGGATTTTTACATATGGTTTTAGCAACATTTGTGTACAAAGCTAATCATGTTATTTATCAAGTGTAACTCAGTTGTAATTGCAATGCTTTACCTACCTGTAATGTTTGCTGATAGTTCAAAAGACGTTTGTACTTAAGATTCTACATATAAATGCAGGTACACATAGAGGAGATAGTGATGTACATGAGTTTACCAAGGTCAATGTCACCAACCATTACATATTCAATGGTCTGCGTCTACAAAATGGGTATAGGTATTATGCAACAGTGAAAGGTAAACCTTATTTCTTGTCTCATTTTCCAATGTTAAAATGTCATTTAAACAGCTTTAAAACACCTTTCTTAAACACGATACTCTAGTGTCATTTTGATAAAATGCATATCTCATAAAACACATTGAACAATGGCCATCCCATAAGAATAGTTCAATGATAACACTCAATTTACCATTTGTTCTTAAGTCTGATATCTACATAGCAGTGATGATAAGCACAAGTTGTTGCCTTAAGTACTGAAGTATTTGTATATGTAGAACGTCAGTCAGTATGCGTCTGAATTATCTAGTTGTTATCTAACCTTATTGCCGAGAAATGTTCTAAGCATTTGCATTGTCAGTTATTGTATAAATAAGGAATTCACAAATTAGGTATTGATTCATCAGTATTGAAGTGTTCAAACTCAAGTCATATTGAGTCATTGTCGGTAATGGAAATGACATAAAACTTAGAACCACCCTATTCTTATCCCGATTAAGTTTCAAGGATTCTAAAAGGGACGACCCTACCTTTTTCTATATGGAAAGGATAAAATCCGCTTTTATTTGAAATGGAATAACTGCCATTGTATTCATATTGCTAAATGATAATGACAATGCGACTAGTTTTATCTTTTAACATTTTATATATGTAAACTTTAAATTATGTAAGTAAATGACACCTGCATTAGTTCTATAAGATTGTTTATGTGGCTATATTCTCTTTGTTTTGCATGCTATCTTATGTAAATCAGTTTAATATATTAGTGTCATCTATATTAATGACAGAAAATGCATATTACTAAGAAGTTTAGTATATGAGGATATAATTAATGCTATTCCAGGTTATGATTTCATTGGACGTTATTCTCTGGCGTATTCCGCACCTATAATCACGGATAACACTGCACCAACATTGTCCAATGAGAGCATAACAACAGATGGACGACATATATCTGACAAAAATGGTATCAACATTTGGTAAGGGTCATTTACATCATTGCATAATTGTGTGATTCAGACGTATGCCCGCGGATTGTATACGTTAACCCTTTTAAATTGATATAACTATAAAAGCCTTCATTAATTAAGTAGGTCGCCAAGGGTGACTAGTGTTATCAAGCACTCATGTAAGATAAGGAACATGCTCCAAGTCAATGTAGGAAAACATGACACACTGCCTTGCCATGTTTGTGTTACAAAGCTAATAATTGTGATAAAATTGCGAATTGTATTTGGCATATATATGGCACATTGTAAATTATTTCCAGCTGGCGTGGCTTATTTACCGATCCAGAGAGTGGAATCGATCAATACGAATATGCGATTGGTTCAAGATCTGGCTATGCTGATATTCAAACGTATACGAGGTCAGACGACGAATGTGTTATTACGACATCTGATATTATGGATAAGTTAGAAGAAGGCCATGTTTACTTCATTTCTATAAGGGTAAGTCTTAGATCATTTTTATTTGATTATAATTTTCTTTATATGACGTGTATATACGACGAAGTCGAAAATTTACCCAAAGCAGGAAAATGGTATTTTTTCTTTATGGAGTTCTAACTAGTCTATCTGTTTAAAACTTAAATCATAAAGTTGAAATCGCTGTACTTATATGTGTCCGTGTCCGTTTCGTTGTGAATGTTTGGTTTTGCAATAAAAATTGGACATACATTTTTGACAAACCTTTGTTAGATATATTTGGTATCTTTATTAAAGTACTGGTTAACTGAAACTTTAGTTATATTAGATAATTCGATATAAACAAAAATCAACAAAGACGAGATTAATGTGTTTTCTTTTTTATTCATGTGATTTATCATTTATAAATTGTAATAATTTAATTGTAAACCGTTCTCTATCTATTGATGCCTGCTATGTTCTTCCCCTAGCCATCACAGTACAGTTAGCAAGCATACTTCTTGTACTCTCTAAATAGTATTGTTTACTCTTCTTTTCATGCAATTAACTACAATTCAACGCGAAGTCAATCATTTGTATTGTTGAGTCGCATGCTTTGTAGTGTCAATCTCGATTCACATCGGAGTAGAATTTGGCAAAACTACTAATCGCCAAAAGTTTCACATTCACACGGTCTATTTGTTAACCTTCTTAAGAACTGGCTGGCTATATAAATGTGAGATAGACAAATCCTCATACATGTTAAGCCTTTATTCTACCAATCGTACGGTCTATTTGTTAAACTTAAGAACTGGCTGGCTATATTAATGTGAGATAGTCCTTATACATGTTAAGCCTTTATGCTATTAATGGGCCCTTTCCCTTTTACTTGTCAGAAGATAAAGTAAGGCACTACACTACATTGTTTACAACCCAACATGTAGCCAGATGTCATTACATTCTTAAATTGCAGGGTACTAATGGTGCTGGCCTGTCAACCAATGCTGTATCTTGGGCTACAATCGTAGATTATTCACCGCCTATAACAGGCTCCGTCTTCGATGGTATTGGCCATGGCGAAAACGATATTGACTTCCAGACCGAACAACACACATTAGGGGCATCTTGGGTTGGTTTCCACGACCCACATACAAGTATAGAAGAGTATTTTGCGCACGTTGGAACGAAACCTGGATTAGATGATACTATCGAAAAACAATCCAACGATATCAGAGAAGGTTTGTCTACGAGTATATCACAAATTGATGTTTAAAAATTGATATTAGCAAAAGTATAAACATGGCATAATAATAACATTTATTTATACATGTGGATAGAACATGTTACCATGTATCGCCCTTTCTAAATACATATTTAATTGATTATATTATACTTTAATTATAAAGTTATATATGTTTATTAGTATCTGGCACAATTCATTGTTTATTTCAGATGTTCATTTCGACAACCTACACCTGAGAGAGGGTCAGGTTTATTACGTGACTGTAACCGCTTGTAATACTGCCGGTCTGTGCAGCTCAGTCACTTCAGATGGGCTAATTATTGATTCAAGTGCACCTGTACCAGGTATTGTGAAGGATGGAGTCGGTGTTGGGGACATGGAGTATCAAAGCTCAAGGTAACATTTAATCAATTGTTTAAGGTCGGACTATTCCTGTTTTGGGAGTGTCAGCTCGTTTTACTTGATTCACTCTTCGGTAACTGAATAAGTCATTACAATGGTCATAAAATGATATATAAATAGACACATGCATTCTTTCTCGTACATATCATATTGCTAGCGTCACAATCCGAAAGCGGTTAAACGTTTCCAAAGTCCCATGTGAGGATGGTGTTTAAATAAAATATTTTATTCTAGGTTCAGACTTTTGTTTTCTCAAAAGAATCGTTTAAACTGTTAGCAATATCTGCATTATAAATAGACGGTATTGGAAGCTGTCAATTTTCTAGTTCTATGTTATTTTACGAATATATTCTATATATTGTGATAACGCTAGCAGACAATTAACTTAAAAAAGTTAAAATCTAAATCTAAGAAAAGGTAATTTTATATATTATCAAAAAGCTCCTTCATTATTGCAGGAGCTACGTTGCCTGTAAGTGGTTTAACTTTGTGGATGCCGAGTCAGATATATCTCACTACACCTGGCGATTGGGAACAGCAGAGGGTGGTGATGATATCATAGCGGCAACAGCTGTGGATTCAGCCGATGAAATTGTAATACCAGATGTACAAACAGCTACAGGACATGTGTTGCCTACCAACAAACGCCTTTATTCTACAGTCAGAGCTTACAACAAAGCAGGTAACAAAACTACCTAAACGTTGTTTAGGTTTACGTTTACTACATTGTATAGTTTACCAGCATTGGCCGTCTATTGACCTTTATGCACGAATAATCATGACGGTGTATGTTTAGTACTCGACATTCTTCCGAACAAAGTCGAGACCATTCGGCAAAGTCAGGCTACTGTTGATCTTTTTTTCAATTTCAAAAATATTCAAACAATATAAAGTTGTATTGATAAATTGTTGTTCACTGCTTTATTGATTTTGCGTAATTTTCAACAGATTGAATTGAGGTATGGGTAATGTAACGTACATTGTAACCATATAGTACCAAAATAATACTTATACAGAACAGCGTCCATGCTCTCGGGCTGTGCGCCTTATTAAGCACGTGGTCGAACATTACTGACGGCTCTGAGGATATATTTAGATGCTCAGCATTGTGTGTAAGTTATGCCTATCAGGTAGGTCAACAGACGGTGAATGTTGGTGAACAATACATTGGTCAAATAAGTGTGTCTTAAAAGGATGAGGAGGATGTCAGACAACTATCAAGAAAATAGGTGAAGTTTCTTCCAGACGGTAAACATTTTTTGTATCATTTTTAGTTAGTTAACGGATTATTTTCTCCCTTATATCTTCAGGCTTGATGTCAGAATCATCTTCTAATGGGTTCGAGGTAGATGACACAGGACCTGTCTTTACAACGCCATTGACACACGTACCAATTGGCTCATTGAAACCGGCCACTTCAATATTGAAAAACATGCTAAAGTTCACATGGAAGGTCGACGATGCAGAATCCCATATTCATAAACAATACCTTTCAATTGTGTCGCATAGAGGCGAAGATTTCAATAGTTCCGTACAGGTATGATGCATATGTCTTATTGATACACATCTTTGAGAGATACTGCTCCTTAATCTCTGACAATTTGATTACCCTCTCCTGTCAAAGTCTTATACTAAGTAACATACGAGTATGGTACCTATATAATGTAGGTATTGGCCCATTGTGATGTTCAAAGAAAATTGTATGTCAATTGTTTGAGATGATGATGAAACATACGAAAGTCGGACAAAAACATTACCTTATCAAAGAATTCCCAAATATGATAAAATAATGCTTCTAGATAGTCAACAACAACGCTTATCTTGAATCTACAGTCAGCACTTTCATACAAAATATCAGTCTATTTAAGACATAGACCGGATTTTATGAAAAACTGTTCCCGATCAGATAATTTCAACAATGGCAACGCATGTGTTCAACTGACCAATGTCACTAATTTAAGGACATACAGTAGTGATAAACGTTGTCTGCATGAATGCACTTTGCTAAAATGAATTATGTTTTGTTGTTGCAAGATTTACTACCGATTGAGCATGTTTTATCAACATTTAAAAACAAGATTATATGATTTGTATATAATGTACATACTGCTTCAAAACAGCATGATATTGCGTCGATATATTAACATGTACCTTTGTGCTTTTCCTGGATGTTTTATAAGACTGTCCTTGTAATTTTGTCATAAGTCCGAATTATTTAACATATATTCTACTTTGCAAATAATGAGCTTGGATTAACTAAGATGTTATAATCAGGCGATTGCCAAGCGATGGCAAGGGAACTTTCTACAAGGACACAAGGACACAATATCAACATTTATTTGGATATTGTGTTTTGTCACATTAAAATTTGTTTTCTTATGTCTACAAATATTTTACTTATTACAGATTCCTGGTCTTGTTCGAGATTATACTTTTACAGACATCTCCTTACACGATGGCAGTTTGTATGATGTCGTTCTACATTCATGTAACGGTGCAAATTTGTGTGCAAAGTCTTCAATTACAGATATTCTCGTAGATTCATCCGTGCCTACGGCAGGTTGGTACAGCAGCAATCATGATGGGACAGAGAATTTATTTTTACAATAACTTTATAACTTACTGTAGAAAGAATCAATATAAGGTTACATGCCTCACTGGTAAACGTCTTTAAGGCAAACAATGACAACGCTTACAAAGGACCTGTTTCTTTAAACATGTGTTGTAGACGTACGCTTTTATAGGATGGGTTTAAGGCACATCAATGGGTGTCAGTGATAAATAGAACATGTTTATTCCTTTGGAAACCTGAACTAGTCTGTGTGAAAAAAATGGCCTGATAAAAACGATTCTCTTTTAAGGCGTCCTTGTTAACTAACTGATATAAAAGAAGATGGACTTAAGATGATGCAATACTTTACAATTACACCTTGGACTTAACAACGAAATGTCTTCTTCCTGTATTACATATACTGATAACTTAGCAGTTTCACATATATTCAATAGGTACATTTGCAATCCACACTGACCACGCAGCGAATTTACACCGACAGCGAGAGTGGATGACATGGTCGACGGATTCCCTTAACCTGGCCACCATAGGCTTCAGCGACGAACACTCTGGAATTGTGGGATATCATATTAATATCGGCTCCAATTACATGGACTCAGATTTAAATGTCGTAAGTTTAAATTGTCGTATTGACTTAGTCTACTTAAGGTCCTTTATTTGAGTTTCCCAGATGGTGTTGACGCATTGCTAGCCTCAACCTTTCGAATTGGTTATGTCTGCAGTATTACTCGGTAATGGTTACAATGTTCAGATTGTAAAACTTTAACACATTGACCATTTATGATATATCTCACGTAATGTCATCATAATAATTTCAAAGTCTAAATACCAAGTACGTTTTCAACAAGGCTGTTACACATAACAATGATATTTGATTAAGTAATTTATCAAACATAATACACACCCGAAGCTTACATAAGGTATTAATATTTACAATTGGAACAGATACATTGCATAGCTCTTTAGCTGATGCTTATGGCATTTTCCTTGGTAAGAAATATGTGTGTTGCTATATGAATCTATTCTGAACTCTTCCATATATTTTCCAGGATCAACGTAGTACCGTGTACGCCTTTCACAATAAAGATACACCCCATTTCTCTAATGACGAAGGAAAAGTGCAAATATTCATTGTTCAAACAAGAAACCTTTCTTCATACGACCATATATTTGTGACTCTCTGGGCTGAAAACGGGGTAAGTCATCGTTCATGACATTGGGTATATCAATGAAACACTTTGGGCCTAAATCACTCAAATGCGATTGTATGGTATTTCATTTCAAAGCAAACTTCAACTGTAGTCATGGGACATAATCAATAACATTTTTTTGCTATTCTTCTTATTTTGATCAAAAGCCGTTTGATACAGAATCGACATACTGTAATTCGTTTATGTAAGCTGTATTGATAGAAAAGTTTATTTTCAAATGTGAACATCCTGTTGTTCTCGAAATTAGATCGTTTTCGAAAGTATGATAGATCTTTGAAGCTTTGAAGTTTTGAGAATTACAATCCGACTTATTTGTAAGAATCCAAGCATTTTGTCTTATGACTATTTCGATGATACGCTCACAAGCATAATGTTTCAAACACGTACTAAGAGGCGTTCAACCATCGTCATATGTACTTTATGCAGATTGTTCTACCATTGTTCTTTGTTAAATTATGTTCTATAAACAATGTAAAATCCGACAGCGTAGCTCTAATATTGAATAGTGAGTATGTCAAAGAATAAGTATTTATCTAAGCACCAAAGAGTACAGTCTGTTATGTAAATCCATTCCGTTAGTCTCTATTTGTTATAACATTCTTTATTTCCTTTGAAAAGGTAGGGCTTATGAGCGAGCTCATCCATTCTCAATTTAAACTGATTGATGGAGGTTTCATGGAACTTGTACGTCGATGCTCACACTACTCGTGTCAAGGTCACTGTGTATGTGCAGCCCAGGACCGGAAATGTCCCACAGACTCAACTACAGAACCGTGTTATGATGCTACAGGAGGTATTGTGTGAACTCCTTTTTAAAATATAATATTATCGACATACGTTGTTTGTGTATGGTTGTTGGAAACATATAGCACATGAACATGTACAAGCTATACATCTCACTCGAAGAACCTTTACAAATATGGAAATAAATCTCCTACCTCTGTATATCCTAGTTAAAACATTGGTATTCCACAAGACAATGGATGTATATATTCGTAAACTTTAAGTCCATGTGCGTGTGAAAAGTTGTCGAGACATCATTACAATAATGAAATCCCCAAGACTTAAGACTCAAATGAGCTACTGCATTCATCTAACTTTCGTAAGGAAAATGTGATACGTAGAAAATGTGATACGTAGTACACGTACATTAATTATATAAATTGGTGCAATGGCGAATAGGTTAAGAAAATGTTGTGATCTTTTCAAACAGATGCAGAATATGCGACTATAACTGTAACAGATCGTGTGAATATTGAAACGAATACAAACGGAATAACACACACACCTACAAACACTATGCTTGCGGCAACATGGGACATTATCGAAACAGATAAAGTTCAACCCAAATGGTAAAATGACTTGTACTTTATGTAGTTGATAAGGATAATTCTTATGGTTAATCATGTATAGTATTGCTTTGAAAATAAACTACAGCTAAGTATTATTGAAAGGAAGTGTAATAACCAGAAACGTTTAATTGAAAGGAAATATAGATCATTTAGTAATACTTTACGTCGCATGATTCTTTCGTATTGTTATAGGTACCGTTAGAGGTTCAAACAATCGATTGATTATTTTTAGATACATGTGTTTTGGGCTAAAAATAACTCTATGTGTTAATCATAGTTACCATTTATAAATAAATGTTACGCATGGTACTTGATTTTCGAAATATTCCAATATTCGATTGATTTGCTGGAAATGACCAATAAATATGTAGCCACCACAATGAGTGTACATAACAAAATCATTTTGCATTTACAATAGTAATGTCATAATCGAAAGTTTGTAGCTAAAAATAAGTCAAATGAATTATCTCACAGACCAAAAGTTCCTAAGACACACCTTAGTAAACGCCATTTAAACGTCAACTGTAAGTTTTCCTCAAACTCATAAAACAATTGGATTATTGAAGGTATGAATGGAGTGTGGGAGTTGCTGAGGAACGCGAACCGCATGGTATCTTTACAAGTACAGACAGAATCTGGCATGATGCTGGGCGAAGAATGAATGTAACGGTCTCACTTAAACAAGGTAAATTCTGATGATAAATGTATTTTCTATGTTCGAGAATTGAAATTTTAGTCCTTAATTGAATACTACAAATCCTCTGATATTAGTAACTCCCGATAGGGGTTTCTAGACCGAAATGATCCTATCAGTAAGGAAAACGGTGTTCACTTCGTAAAACAGTACATTTGAAGCATGGTTCTGCGAGAAACGTTATTTTATTGACTAAAGGATTAAGGGTTTTGCTTTTTTATCTGTTAATTGAGTTTTTAATTGAGTCAGTATAATTCTAGTTAGTATTCACTACCTGTCATATTAGCGATGACGGATGACCACATTAAAATCTGAACGAAGGAATTATTGTCTCTTACTAGGTTTATAAAATATAACATGCTTCGCATTTTTAGATTAAAACGATCTGTCAAAAAAGAAGATTTCGTTTTGAAATATGAACCTGTAATAGCTTTATCAGTTATCATATCTTAGGTAGTTGTTGGTATGCCCATAAAAGTAAAAGCAGACTTCACGTTTTATTCCAGATAAAACTCTCCATGAAAGCGAAAAGTATTCCGTTTTTGTACGAGCTTGGTATGACGGTAGCACATTCGCAACATTTAAAAGTCCAGGGCTCATAGTTAACCAAGCAAAACCACAGATAACAAACCTTTTTGGTAAATCTGTAAGTATGGGTAAAACGTTTTATTAATTTAACATATTTGCTTTGAAACAAATTTACTATGATTTACCTTGAAACTCTTAAGAAAATATGTAGGAGTATTTATGCTCAATGTTTTTGTCTGGGATATTCGTCTTGTCCAACGGAGCCCATTTTGACTGCCCTTTCAGATTCCTAGACAATAGCCACTTTATTTGTTATGAAGAATTACTGTCAATAAAATTTTAAACAATAGTATGTTTAACTACAGGCTTACGGGCCTAGACTTAATCTAAAAGATTTTGTAGTAGGGAAGAAGACATTTCAATATATATAC
Organism: Cerastoderma edule; assembly: GCA_947846245.1. Taxonomy (NCBI): domain Eukaryota; kingdom Metazoa; phylum Mollusca; class Bivalvia; order Cardiida; family Cardiidae; genus Cerastoderma; species Cerastoderma edule. The sequence continues at coordinate 33,631,413 of OX401404.1, forward strand.
ATGTATCAATATAGATGTAAGACAATATTCAATTCATTTTAGAAATGTTTATATTTTCATCACCATCAGGTAAAAGAGGTTTCCAGCTTAAGTAACAAGGACATTGATGTATCTAATGAAACACAGGCATTGTTCATCGACTGGACAGGGTCCTTCAAAGACACGTTCGGAATGTTGACAAAGTACAGAGCTTTTATCAGCCCATCTTCAGGAGGTATGTTTTACCTTTAATGAATTTTGAGTAACGTTGTTTTTCTAATGAGGGACCTTTGTGTTGGATTGAGATTCTTTCTTATGCACTTGCAAAATAACTTTACTCGTTACCCTATCTTGTATATGATAAATCCTCCAAAAAGTGGCTGTGAACGAATGTGGAAGAAGTGTCTTTGACCGACGCGTTGGAAATTAAACGACTTCCGTTATATTGAAAATGAAAGCAATTGTGTTGATCTAAAAAATAAACTAACGACTTCCGTTATATTGAAAATGAAAGCAATTGTGTTGATCTAAAAAATAAACTGATAATACAATTCACATGTAGGTTTTAAGTTCAATTTTCTAATTTTATTTCAATAAGTAACCATATGAATTGAACATGTAACAACATTAAACTCTACTGAAGTCTTCAGCTAGCTTATCATTCGCTACAATTTGGTCACTGCAATTGTATCTCCTCGTATGGTTTCATCTTTTGATGAAAACGCATGGCAAGATCAAAATATGGTGATGATGATTAACAATGCCTTTTAAACCATTGCATTTTCTTTGATGTTACTAATCGTCTACAGGAAATAACCACGAGCTATCCAAGGTATCCACGACACGTGTTGGTATTCCTGTTTCTGAATTAAAGCCAGGCGTCCATTACTACAGCAGCGTGCAAGGATTTACGTTTTCCGGTCTACACACATGTGCAGTCTCTGACGGTTTTCTTGTTGACTCAGACAGTCCGAGAATGGGCACCGTTATGGATGGAACAAGTATGAATATTTTTTTATTATTTTTTATTCGATAATTGCTTTAGCAGAGAGTAGTGGTACGTTATATTATTAAATACCAAAACCATGAAGCATTTTTCGTTTCACCTTTGAAAACTGTAACCCGCTATTGATTTATGATTTATGGGTTATTTTTTTCCAAGTATCAAACTCGTCACTTTCCACTTACGAGAGAGACACGGTACATAAACATCTGCATTATAACAACGGTTCTGAAGTTCGCTATTACAAAAAAAAGGGCGTGTACCACGTGCTGATTCAATCTGTATAGACTTCATACTTTATAGATAACGTTTTACTAGGTTTTATCTTTTTATTAGATGAGATGTCATATGTTTATTTACAGATCTCCTTGACTTGAAATACCAGAACCATTCGCGTCTGTTAGCTGCTCACTGGCATGGATTTACAGATATTCATTCTTGCGTTGTATCGTATATATGGTGTGTGTCTAGTGCAGACAAAGCAGGGACGTGCGACATTGTTCCTCAAACTAAACTTGGCATGGATACAATCGTATCACGTCCTCCACAAAAAGATATAGAAAACGGTATGTACACTCGAAAACTAGAAATGTTATTTTCCCTGCAGTATATGATTGGTCAAGGAAGCAAAAGACCTTCTGATGATTAAAGACATACAATACTCAAATACGCGGTCATCGGGATATGTAGCCCTATTGGAAAGCTATTTGAAATATTTGTTAAAGTCTTCAAGCAATTCTTGCCGATCGAGAACTTGTTTATAAGCCTGCAACACCTGTGTTAAGAATCTAACCTCTGGTGTCAATGCGATCGTTGTTTCGAGTACACTACAACGAAGCCGATAAGAAAGATTACTGCCTGTCTTAAATAGACAAAGCATACAGTTTCATTGATAGAGTGAGAAAATAGTTACATGCGAGTGTGAGATGGCCTTTAATGAGCATTTGCTTTTCACAAAGTTTTCCTACCGGTAGGGGAATGTTAAAGTAAAATCCATTGATTTTGGATGTCAGCTAGTCTGGTCATGTGTGTCCAGATTGGGAAATTGTACGATGCATTATCTTGTACATGTACTTGATTTCCATCATTAGGTCAGATGGTCGTTAACGAAGTGTTTGCAACCGATGCAGCTGGCCACACATCCGAGAAAGCTGTTTCTAACGGTATCGTGATAGATAGAACTGCCCCTTTTCCAGTGCGTCAAACGATACAGGGGGAGAATCTCCTGAAGAACCCATCCTTTGAAGACGCTGACAACTCAATTGATATAGCATATTTAAAGCCAAACAGAATATGTAAAGCGGAAGAACTGTCCTCATGGAATGTAGCTAGGTGTTTCTCCGTGGTTTCTGGAAAAGTTAGAGAGGGCAACGCTGCTTTATGGATGCGTGGGAACATCTCCCAGGCCATACCGTCTTTAAATAAAGAACACGCATATTACTTGACATTGTATGCAACACACCTTCCATCTAAAAATAACACTTTATTAACTGAAGAGGTAAGTGTCCAATTCGGAGATGAGCGTCATCTGTTTCAACTTCACTCGCGACCTGGACACAGTGGTTCGAACAGTGAATCGTCATGGCAACTGATATTGTGTATACTTCAACCTAGGGATACCAAACAGGTTCTGACACTTGGAACATTGCCAAGATCGAACGGTATCCTAATAGACGACGTAGTCCTCACGGAAATGGCCGATGACGATACAGGCGACGGCGGTCTTATCAGTGTTCACGCTGTTTTAGTACACGACTTTACATCTATTCACGCCTCTTGGAAGTGTTCTGATCCGGAAAGTGGCATACATAACTACGTCTGGGCTATAGGTAAGGTCATATACAGGGCATTAAAAGTTCTGAGCCATCCTTAATAGTACAACATTGAAAATAGTATATTGCATACACTCTTATCAGATGCTTCCGGTATGGATGAAACAAATTATGGTAGAAAATGAAATGGTTAACTACAGCCATTTCCTACTTAATTCGTAATTATTGATTAAAGGAGTCTATGGTTAACTATTTAAGTTAAGTGACGTTTAAATAAGCTATTTGCAAAATACAAAGAAGATTAAGGACGTTTACTCTACTAACACTTGTGAATAAGTCTTCAACTCCCACATTTGCATCTGGATGTTTGCAGTGCACACATTGGCCGTCATCATTTCTGTTATTGTAACTGTCACACAGCTCAACAAAATAAAATCGCACACACAAGAACAATAACGCAGAAAGAAATGGACAGACTAGAATCTTCACTGAAAGGACACTTCTCCTTTAACATCCTTATTCATCTTCTTGATTACAGGAACTGTAAGAGGTGGCTGTCAGTATCAGAAATTTACAAGTGTAGGACAGAGGCAGTTTGGGACAAATACCAAACTTAATTTACCACACACAACCGCTCTATACATTACCGTAATAGCTACAAATGGCGCTGGAATGAAAACAGTGTTTTATTCCGACCCTCTGTTAATAGACAGGACACCTCCTATAATATCGTCCCTCAACGATGGACCAAATAAAGGTAAGCGTATTTATTTTATCTATGCAATATTTCTACCTGTTGAATCGGAATCAAATGTCATTGCTGTAAATTAATAGGATGAAAGTAATACAATCCATGCATTATAAGGAAGGATGGGTTTTATGATTAATTGAATAAGAAATGATTTTTTATACACCTACTTTAAATTAAGATTGTTTTCGCCATTGTACCAACGCGTTTATTTTACACATTTTACAATTTGGGACTCTTTTTTATAAAGACGCAGATCTAGATTTCCAAGGAAACCGAGAGATCACCTTTACCTTCGATGTGTCTGATGATGAATCTGGGGTTAAAGAATGTTCCTGGGCATTAGGTAAGTCACCATGCATTATATAACAATAGCCTTGTCTTTCATTGGTTGGCCTTTTACCATTATCGTTTCATCATTCAGACCTATAGTAATCATTCAAAATTCTCGAGTGAAAATCTGCAAAACATATATCATCGTGTTAAATATTGAAGGAAGTCGTATATCATCCAGTAAAGTATATGTCGCCTTATAACATGTTTCAGGAACATCGGAAGATTACAATCTGGTATCAGACTATCGTCCGCTGCAAGATAACGCAAGAACTGATAGTTGGCGCCTTCCAGTTACTATGGATACGTCCCGACCATTCTATGTTACGGTACAATGCGTCAATAACGTCGGCTTGTCCTCTGAAATGAGAAGCGACGGCATCAAAGTTATACTTTCACCGCCAGACGTTAGTGAAGTTGTTTTGGACATTCTTGGAACGTCGGATACGCTCTATCCCGCAAGGGATTTCTATCAAGGGTCACACGAGGAACTGCGATTAAGATGGTCGGGATTCAAGTCCACAGATCAAATCAAATTTTACCAGGTTAACCAGCACTTTTGATTTTCTTGCCGACTCTGTATTGTAGATCTGTTTAAACGCACTCAAGTGTGGTCTTTAGACCTACAATTTCAAAGAAAAATGTTGCAGTATTTACCTAGTTAGTAACTTTTCTTTCCTTTTATGTGTCTTCTTTACGTTACATATCTTTTTAACCGTGTATCCTTTAAAGAGTCAAGCTATTTATATTAAAGGAATTCGTCCGGCTGTCTCACAAGCGATCGCCAGTCATGTTTGGATATGATTTGATCTTCAATATGTATAAATTCTGTGTAGGACTTATGTTTAATCGATTTTCATGTATTAATGCTCCACACATGGTCGTTGTAACAGCTCAACCAGAAGGTTATGCAAATGATCACATGTTGATGCGTTGCAATCTGACGCTAAAACATTCCAGGTCATTTCATTGTTCTTGATTACCAACTGTGTTCCTGTCAAAGCAGTTCGAAGAGAGTCGATATCATTGTTTGAAAAAGACAATATGAATAGTTTTAATAAATGGTCTAGTTTCAAAGTGTGTACAACATACAACATTTCTCATATATTTTGCTCTGTATGCTTTCTGTCTAAATGTAAATTATAATTTTACACTAGGTGAAGGTTGTCGGTGGGAAGATAATGAGGACATTTGAGGTATCGGACAGCGAAGTCGCCTCTACATTCGTTCATCTCGCGGATGTAACAGTTGACCAGGGCGAATATAGCTGCATACTAAAGGGGGTCAATGAAATTGGACTGACCAGCGAGCCTATTGTAAAGAACTTTACAGTAGTTCTCGATTCACCTGTTATTAAAGGTAACAAAATTTTGAATTCATTATTTATTTAAATGTCGGTCGTATCGAATTAAACGTGAAAAAAATTAATACTGTAGTCCCTGAACTTGCGGATGCGAAATGCTAGGTTGATAATTTGTCGCCATGTGCTATGCAATAAAATGACAGATACTCGTTTGATAGTACAATTGTTTTACATATAGCCATGTTAAAACATTGATACTTTGTCTCATGTATTCGGACAAATGAGAACATGATTTGTTGTTCGCAAATGATCAAGTAAAAATGAATGCCAATTGCAAGACGTATCATGACGTCCTAACAATACTTACTTTCAGATACCAACGCCTTATCAATGACATGGGACACGTTAACACATATAGTACGGGTAGACTGGCAAGGCGTATTTTCCTCACCCTTTGACCTCTATTATGAAGTATCCGTTGGTACAGCAGCCTACAGTACTGATATCATCATGTGGCAAGAAACTGTCTCCACACACATCGACTTTATTCTTACACAGGAGGATATTGGAGAGTTCGGGAAAGAGATATACGTCGTTGTGTCAGCAATAACTCCCGCGGGGACGTACAAGACCATCTCAACCAGCCAGCTGATTACTAATGAAACGCCACCTTAATCATGAAACTCATGACCAATTGATTATATGTATCTGTCGCTTGATAACTGTGTGAAGACTGTGTTAATTGTATGTGGGGTTTTCTTTTCTAAATAGTTTTCTTCGTGTAGATATATTTTGACTTAACATATTGTATTTGATGTAAGGTTATAGCCATTTCGTTAATGTTTTATGATTTTTTAAATGGATACTCTATTTTTTAGGAAGAGAAATCTTGATATTGTGTTTCAATGCGTTCAACCACTCAGTAAATGTAAGTACATCAATGACTATCTCATTTTTATCACAGAGGGACTGTTTTGATTTTATTAAGAGGGATTTCGTTGTGGTGTTAGTTCTTATAGAAAATGTGTTGTGCTCTCTTGTGTAAAACAACACTATATAAAGGAACTGTTTAAATTTTTAAAGCAGGACCGGCTTTTTGTAACTTGTGGAATCGTGACAGAGTATAGTTTTGGAAAGCATATATAAGCAAACATCGGCTTGAACGTATGATTAACCCTTCTCTGATATCCAATGGAATCCCGGAATAAACCCCCGCCGGAATAAACCCCCCACCCTAAAAAACGGCACAGCGGAATAAACCCCCACTCCCTTATTGCATACACGGAGGAAACCCCCACTTTGTTTTCAGATAGGCGGAATAAACCCCCACCGTGTTTTAGATAGGCGGAATAAACCCCCACCCTAACTGTTATCCATACTGTAAGGCAACCATTGACACGTAATTCGATTCTGAATTTTCCAAGTTTAAGCAATAATTGCATAATTCAAGTTGATTAATATTGATCAAACATGCTCATCATAGTATCTCACCACGATAACAATAGCGAGATAATTGACTATTTGAAAAACAGGTGAAGTGAGAATGATTATTAATGAGGACTGATATAGACAACAACATATTAATAAATATTTATATTTATCTAAATAAATCGAACAAGAATATGTTAAATAGTAATAAATACTGTCAAGATAAAGCGCATGTTGAAGCACATTGTTGTCACAATCATAAAAAGTACTAATGTTGCCGTCAGTTGGTGTTATTGAAGCCGAATGTTGTGGCCGATGGAATGTAGGAACTCGCAGATGGTCTTCTTACTAGTGTACTGATTATCTTCAATTTTCACTATAATATACCAAATAGATATGAGTGGGGGTTTATTCCGCGTATGCCTAATGTGAGTGGGGGGTTTATTCCGCATATGCAAAACAAGCGTGGGGGTTTCTTCCGTGAAGCAATAAGGGAGTGGGGGTTTATTCCGCTATGCCGTTTTTCAGAGTGGGGGTTTATTCCGGCGGGGGTTTATTCCGTACACCATCCAATGTGGTGGCTTTTGGAAACGCTTTTCAATTGGTATCATATGGGCAATCATTTAAGAACCCACGAATAACATACATGCTGGAACCAGAGTAGTTGATGACTTAAAAAACTAAAAAACTAACTTCGAAGACACGATTGTATAATGGATTTTAAAGTTTCATGTATAAAATGAAATAAACAGGATCGCATATAAAATAGTAATCGAAATGCTACACGCACAAGCAATTTCTTACACGTGAAAAAAAGGTTGCATACAAGCCTAGAAAATAGAAACTCGAGTTTGTCAATTCCCTGCTGTCTCTCGCTTACAAGTTATGACATGTCTAGATTTCTAAGAGGTTCCAGATAGTATCTGTTTTCATCAACTTCAAATAACGAATGTAAGATTGTGTAATACAGAGTTGTCAGGAATGCATCAATAGCTCTCTCTCCTAGATGCGATACACATAACCATTTAAAATCCTTTAGAGTCCAACATTTGAAAACTGAACTTTCTTTTCCGCTGAGAAAATCCCTTACACTATTTAGATACGCCTGTCACAAGCTCAATATTGAACATTTAATTGGGAAAGTTAAAATTTGTTTCCATTCGATGATGTCAGAAAAAGATTATCGTTATGACTGCGTCCATTCTTGATCATGGTCCGAAGAGAGTCTATGTTCAATTGGATATCATATAATACACGAATGTTGTCATGTGTGTAAAATGTCACTATTTGGCAACATAGTGTTTGTATTTTACATACAATGATGGTAACCGATGCGAGCTGTGGATCCCATTGAAATATATCCACAAATCCTTTAAGATTACGTATTTACAGTATTTAAGAAGCATATGGAATGTGTGATTTCGAAGAATATATTTTTCATCAACTAATGAGACTTAACTAATAGTTTAAAATATATGTAATTTAAGTTTGTTATTTTATATTGTAGACTAGAAGCCCGTATTTAAGATAAAATGTCTGCATCCTGTATTCTGATTTTGACAATGTCACATTCTCACATAGTCTGCACGAAAAGTCCTTGCTCTATACATATGAAAATGGACATGTTAAAAAAAAACTGTGCATATTACATTGCAGTATTGACAAGTTGCATATTTCACACCAAAAGTTGGAAAAACAATCGTGACCTGTAATAGAATGTTTATTTTATAAAGGCTTTGGTTTTCATTAAAGGGTTTTAACGTCTATCATGTTGAGTTATACCTATTCCTCACAAACCCTTGTCATATAGATCAACACAATCGTTATCTACTAAATAACTTTATAGTTCAAAAACCTATTAAATGAAAACAATTATCAATGAATAAAACCACGTGTAACGATACGTAAGGTTTATGTAAATATAACGCAGTGTCAAATATCACTATTTTTATTAAAAGCGGAATTCTGGTTTCTGTATGTACTAACGTTCTCCTGTGAAATCTTCCATTAAATACTAGGGGAAATTTCTCCAATGACACAGTCTATTGGGGAATCACGTGACCAATGTTTACGATACAATGTCCAATAAAGATGGCCGCGCCACAGGTGTTTAGCTTTGAGTTGGTATTTAGCTTTCCGCTTATGGTGGCATATGATAGCCCATGCTTTACAATGTGACTATGATTAGCAAAGGATACACGGGGTCACACAGTACACACTAACGGGCCTTCATTTGGGACGGCAGGTGCACGTCTGTTAAGTCTCGCCTCACTGAGTCGCGAAAACAAAACGGACGAAAGCAATATTTACACATTAAATGCATATTGCCTGTGGCTCTCTAAAAATATGAAAAGAAAATCTGAACAGTTATCATAGACCTTATTCCTTGAGCAATAACCGGTCATGAACGTGGCAAAAAATCATGTGTCCGAGGCCCAATTTTGACACATTTTCAACTTCTATACAGAATTCCCTGCGAATACAGGAGGTCCATCGCCACTGTTTGCGCTTTCCACACAGTCTAGGCATACAACTTATCCACAGAAAAGTGGTGCACGACCACGAAGATTTTTTGCTATCGTCCAATGTATGTACCCACCTGAAAAACGCACTATTTTGACGCCCTTTTCGGTGTTTTTCCCAAGCAGCCGATAAGTTCCAATATTGACACTTCCAATGCAGAAATGTGTGTAACCAGCATATTCGTATTATTCAATATACCCTAATGAAACTTTATAATAACATTTACATTCAATAAAAAGCATAACAATGTCTCAGCACTGCTTATTATCAAGAATTTCTCCTTCAAACGGGTTGGAAGGCCCTACCAATTCGAAACTAAAGGTCAATTAGTGTTTACTGCCCCCTTTAGCTTTGGGTTGGTATTCAGCTTTCCGCTTCTGGTGGCATATGATAGCCCATGCTTTACAATGTGACTATGATTAGCAAAGGATACACGGGGTCCTGGTCCATTCATACCTGCATTAGGGCCAGGTGTCATAGAATGGGGTGTGGCCTATGAATTGCCGACCTCCAATTGGTCAATTGTACCAAAAGCAGCGTGTGGTTTTAATTGTGCATACATTATCGGTTGTATTAGAATGTTGATGATCGGTCAAGCATTATCTTTTTCATTTCTTTTGATACTAAAATTTGAGAGTTGTGGGGTGTAAATATGCGATTTTAAAACGGAAAAAAAAACGGATGTAAAACAGAATGTTAAAAAACTGTGCATCTATGTTTCTCAAAACAATGTTTTTAATAAACCTAACGAACACATCAAAGGAGAGGGTAACAGATTTCAATGTAAAGACTTCTCTGGTTAAACAACGACGAATTAATTTAGAGGTTTTTCACATTCAAGTGTGGATGCGCAAAAGAGGGCCAAAACGGTCCGCAATTTAAACGATTGAAAATGAGGGGGTAAACTTACTTCCGGTCTTTCCTTCATGTAATTATTCGTGATATCCTTTGTTAGTGTATGTTTAATTGATCGTATTTTATATGATATTCAGATTATAACAGACTACATTTGGTAGGAAAGACCTTTATGCAGTGTATGCTTTTGACCAATTCCGATGTCAACGAATAAAACCTGCGTATACTTTGAAGTTCAAACGAGCTGACTGTAGCTATATGTCGTCTCATTTCCGCAAGTTGTCGCTTATATATTAGAACAAAACCTATCATTTCCTTCACTGAGTTCCTTCATTCAAACATGTCCCCGGCAATTTATGGCGGAACGTCAAATAAAAAACACAGAATAAGTGTTGATTTGGTTCCATTTAAAAACATAATAATCGATTTCAGTGTGGACAAGTTACAAAAAAGTCATTTACCGAACTGGCCATCACACGAAAATAAGATCAGTTTCAAAGAGAGGTCCCATAACGGAATGAGATAAAAGAGTTGTCATTTTTTTAAATTTTGAAAGCAAAATACAATGAAACTTTTATGTTTATGGTTAGTGACAAACGAAGGAAAATGACACGTATAAGAAAATATTTCGCTTTTTATATTATTTATACTAGTACACGTCCCGTCTCCAGTGGGATATACATATTCTTTAAACTGAAATTTGATTACCAAACTGTGCTCAGACATTTTATTTTAGATCACTTAATTAATTATGTAATTTATCCAAATTTATTAGCTATGAACAACAGGACAATTATGTATCTTTTTGTTGGAACTGTGTAAAATACTTCAAAGCAACTGACTTAGGCCACTGGGTTACTTTGATATATTTGAAAAGGGACTTTGTGTCTCAAATCAATGGTTGATCGTCAAGGCCGCCAAACGGCTCAAGAAAAAAAGTTTTATGACTTGACCATATTGTGCGAACGTGTCAGATTGATGGTAATAGAGGTTTTTCACATTATTGTCTCTCCTGTGCGTACTCTCTAGCGTGGAGATTACAAACATTAGCTCGTTTAAAATGAGGGGGTAAACTTACTTCCGGTTACTATCACTGTCTATATTAACTCGGATAACATCGCATATTAGTTTGATTATTTTCCACTCACCGAAAAATTATGCATTTTGAGAAAAACTGTGGCGGATATGAAAAGCATTTCATTGGTATTTGTCTAGGATTTAGTAGTTAGACTTACGATCTAAGCTGTTACGAAAAGCATGCTCCAGAAGCTTCCATTTTTTTAATTTATTCTAATCAAACCAATCAAACAACATAACAAACCTTCCATTTACTGATATGTAAAAATAATTAGTTAATGCAATGAGAAAGAACACAGTGTTATTATATGGTTAATTGCCTATGTAAACTTATTTATCTAGCAGCTAGCCCATCCACTGACTGATATCGCCTGCCTGATATAAATTAGTGATATCAGGTCAATGCGTCACGTGATGTATCACATGATCAACATTGCCGGAACTACTTTTGACCTACTGAAACGACCAACGCATATACACTTGTAAAGGAGTCAACACGTCAACAAGAACTCAAGATTCCCGATAATTTTGATATTTTAATTTCAAAAAAACCAAAATATAACAGTTTATGAAAAAAGATTAAATTCATACAATAAACTTAAAAACATAACTTTGAAAAGTTCCTGCATGAGAAAGAAGGCAAATCCTCAATAATTATGAAAAATAGGAAAAAGATCAATGAATGACCTTGATTATTGAGCAATTACTCTGTATTTGCAGTAATGATTGTGATTTGATTTAAAATAACTTACACCATGACTTAACGATACCCTGCTATGCCTTGCCTTAAGCAAATGATTTTGATATCACTGTGACAAAATAAGTATTTAACTGTTCAATATGAGCAATAAATCCTTTTGCCATGATGATCTCTATTCTCTACCTGATATCTTGAGAAAAACATTATTTTTCATATCATAGACTAATCATACATTGGTCAATAACACCAACTTGCTATTTTCTTCTAAATGGCAAGAATTTGAAACACCGTGAAAGAAGGGGTTATCACATATGTCAAGCAAATTTTCCTTATTCACTCTTTTTCTTTCAAATTTTAATGAAAAATTACAGAGGCAAACTACTATAAGTTTATGAATGTTTGGAAATGAAACAATTACAATTTCAAAGCAAAACATTGTTGATCATCCCAAATTCATAAAGTAGACTATATGAATAGAAATTATTTTTTGAAAAGAGAAATTGCCTAGTTTAAGAAATTACCCTTCCAATAACATTTTCAAGAGTTTTCTGTTGATATCAAATAGTATAAAATAATGATGTATGCTGTTTTGATACATCTAAAGCAGAAATATTCAGAAATCAATGTGTTGATTAATTTGAAGGGTCCAAATCATTAAGGAAAAATGAAAACATTGACTCATATTGAATTTTTTTTTTATCCTTTCTCAACAGTTTTTTTTCTATAGGTGTCTACACACAACTCTACACACAACTCTTATAACATTGTCATTGTTTGGAAATCATTTAATAATAGGTTAATAACAGTTATTAAGAGGAATAGCTTCGAAGAGGTAAAATTCTCTCAAATTCTCAAGTCAAATCAGAAAACAAAATCCAATTGACCCCATTCTTTAGATAAGTGGAAAAGGTAACTATTTATTTGAGGCTGCCTTCAATGTCCTATATTATATGAGAAATGCCTACTGGGATTTGACTCTCCAAAAGTACTCACTGGCTTAACAATTCTAGGATGAGTGGGCAATCTGGAAACTTCACTTTTTGTTCAGTTGTCAAGTTTTATAAGAATAATAGTTTATCTCACACACTTGTTGAAACAGATCAGAACATCTGGCTCTGTTACCTTACTTAAATGTAACATTTTCAGTGAAATATTTTGAAATATGTCCATTTTCAATACACAGTATAGAAAACACTTTAAGTTATCCATAATCCTTTTAAAATCTTAACACAAGAATCTGATGTCTGGAATATCCAATGCAAGCATATCATCACAGTTCTTTCTCTCAGACTTGGCTCATCCAGTTAAGTGAATTGTGTTGTAGAAATCTGGAATTTCACACAGTCCTGAAAGTAGAAATTAAAAGCAATTAAGGAAATGAATTCTGAATGTACATGTACTTCATTTTACATAATTTACACCAGAAAATCAAGCCAAAGACAATTTCAACAGAAACAACAAGATATTAAATAAACATTAATAAACTTTACTCCCCTTTTATCTTGGACAGTTCAATCTAAATCTAAATTTTGGTCAGGTGTGTTTCTAAGGCAGATGATTGGTATGAAAAAAGGACAATCCAATAAAAGCAACGTTTGACAGGCAAGAATCAATAGAAAAAGAATGACCTACTACTCTGCCAGGAATGATATGGTAAAAAATGTGAGGGGCCCAAAAGTATTTGTCACCAGTCTAACAGAAATCATGCAAATTACAGGACAAAAATGTTCAGTCGGTGTACAACTAGATCTATTCATATATTTCGAATGCCAATAATAAGATGTGCTTGACATTCTAAGGAAACAAATAAGTGAAACCCACCTGCAACTCTCGGTTATAGCGATTGTTGTCCAGAATGCTTTAGCTCTCCATATGCACACAGAACTCCAGGTTTCTTTTCCACCGATGTCTTCATCCCATCTTTCCAATCATTAAGGGTTATGACACCAAAACAAATAACAATACCTCGAGTTTAATTGCTTCTTTTTCTATGGAACTGTCTTGAATGTCGGATCCATTATCTTTAATCAATGCTATGGTCCAAAATCTGCAGAATAATTTGTCGATAGACCGTTGTCATCGTTTTTTTTTCTCGAAATGATGCCTGTGTTTACTGTCCTTGTACATTATGTAATAATGTGTAATGAATTCTATGCATGAGTCAACTTATCGAAGCGAGGCCGAATTGAGAACATTCTGTTGTGCGATCTGTTCAATAATGAATTGAAATAACTTTCATATAAAGATATGTCCAACCAGTTATTAAATTTGAGTTAAATTGGGTTTAAAATCGATCAAAACAACGGACGAATTACTTTGTGTCATTACGTCACTTCGCGTAGTTTACGTCATCGCGTACTTGGGTCAAAATTGCTACTTCGGTTGATTTGAATAGAATAAAGTCTGTTTTATCGCGCTTTATAGGAAGAATTGTCTGTATCTTTTTCTTCCAGTTATCGTTACTAGAAAAATAGAATATTATGCTAGTGTCTTTTGTTATCAATGTTATCGGTCAGGGTAAGGAGAATTTATAAAGGGCTCGGTAAACCTCGCCCATTATCAATTCTCCTTACCCTGACCGATAACATTGATAACAAAAGATACTAGCATAATATTCTTTATATAATAACCGTTTCTACTTATAAACATATAAGTGTTTATGTGTATTAGCACATAAAATGTTTTTGTATCTCTTCTCTGAGAGAATGTAAGTCGAAATCTGACTACGTATTTGCCTAGTCGTATACTTATTCGCTCGGAAAAACGTCAACAATAGATCATGACACAGCTAAATGCTGGAGTGATCGCTCGGTCAAATGAGATTGCATGTCTTCGATAACTTGGAATGTACGTGCCATCATATTAATAAGATAAAATTATCTTATCTGTATATACAACAGCGTTATTATCTAATAATGCGCATCCGAAACAATGGTAAGCATTGACAAAACACAATAAAACATAAAACAATACAATGTCTTCAAAAGTATTGAAAAGATACTGTCGCCCGATTTGTGTTGTTAAAATGTCGGCTCCTAATATATTGTTTGATTCTAAACAAGGTTCGGTTTTCGTTGCTTAGTAAGTTATTAAAATAGTTATTGGTAAATCGAATCCGCTAGGACGGAATACACAGAATGATTAAACATCAACCAATAGAATATGATACACAAATCACGTCTGATTGGATTGGCTATTATCTATGTTCAAATAATGAAAAACCATACATCTAGAATCAATTAAGGACATCAATTTAATTCTAGGTTCGTGTTCCTTTTATAAGTCAAATATTTGGGATTTGATCTAGGAAATGTGAAAAATCACTGTTTACGCTAATACGTTTTCTTTACCTTTCAATGCAAAACATTTGTCTATATACCGTAACAACATTTCAATTCTATGTTCAATGGCCCAAAGCTCCTTTCGACTAACAATGCTGTCCTTTGGTTCTAAATGTGTTTCTGTCATAAACCTATCCACAAAGCTACCATTCATTTCAAGAAGCTTAAGATATACACTTCTTCTGATCTTGCAACACTGGTATACTGGCGCGAGAAGTACATCGTCTCTATGACGACAAAATCCCTTTCCTTTGTCGATCTCTACATTAATGAACGCGCTGCCAGTGTTATTCAGATACATTATGTTATGTTTAGAGTTTTTCGATTGTGTAAGGAAGTCCTGAACTGCCATGTCAAGTATGTATAGGAAGTTTGAAGAGTCGTTGTATGGTGCCTTCTTTCTGAACTCATCACAGAAACGAGAGTCTCCTGTACTCAGTGCATGTACTTTCATATGGGCTCGAAATGTTTTGAAGTGCATAGGGTGGAATCTACTATACCGGTGTTCAAATGGAGAATAATGTTTTAGCTCTAAAACATCTCGATTCACCCAATACATTACAGAACCAGAAATCTGGCCTTTATCAAAACAGTATAAGGAAGGTGTTCTATGCACGCAGGTCCACTTTACACATACCCTAACATCTTTATGCTGAGACGACGAATTGAATACTTTAAAACTTTTCTTAAACCCCTCGGTTGAAATGTGTTGTATCTCCTTGAACCAATCCAGAACTCTACTTGTGGTAAACGGCATGGTGATCAAACCAAGCATTCTATTTATAGCAAAGCCTGTAATCTCGAACGCAGGATGTTCGCAGCCAGATTCACATTTATCATTGGGTGCATTAAGCTCGGGCTTAAACAATACTCTTTGACCGCCTTCCAATGTCAATATCCACTTCATGGTGGGTCTGTCAAGAAGAAACGTTATATCTAGTATCTTTGCTGTTTTCATTTTCATTAAAACTTCCTCCACATTAAATCCGTTTTGGTAAAGTTTGTTGTCTTTTCCAATACCATTGTCGACTGTTTTCCAGTAATCCGACATCATAGAATAGAATTTTGATTGAGTACCCATTGAATGTCGGGTTCCATGAAACACAAACTTTTTCTCTGCGTGCATGTTTATATTTTCAAAGTATTTGTCAAAGGCAGAAGAATTGTTCACATCGAAGGCATGTGTATTTTCTAACGGATGAACGTTAGAAACGTTTTTCTTAAATTGACTGTTACCATTATCATCGATAGTTTTGTTGTGATCCCTTCCAATGGCTAATCTTCTCCCCTTATGGGGAACCGTGTAATAGTGTGTATCGTTTCGTTGTGTTTTGTAACTGTCGTTCCCAAATAAGTTTATTCGGTTATTTCCATAGGAGAACGCGTCATGTTTATAAACTATTGCATCTATATGTTTCAAATCGGCGATAAAATCGTCCATCTTAACAGGTTTGGGATCGCTCCACACAGGGGTTTCTCTCGTATTCGCATGGTTTACAAGATATTCAGATCTTCCGTCTCCAGTGTTTGGATTCTTATTCTTTCCGCCGATGAGAGTTTCGCTTTTCCTGTCGAGTGAAATAAAAGTTTGTCCTATCAAGTCAGTTTTAGCTATCCAATCGGTGTCTCCAGTAGTGCGAGATACTGTCCCTTGGTTGTAATGGTATGTGCACACATAGGCACAGAATATAATAAAAGGTGCAATGGCCATATATCTGATGCATCTGAAAAAGAGTAAAAATAAAGACCAATCAAGTGTAATGCCCAAGACAGCGTTTCCAAAGAGGCTCTCTGCTCTACAACCTCGACCGACGCTAATCGTTCATGTTTCCCCTATATTGTTCTAAAATGTTTCAAACAAGTAACAAGTCGTGTCATAGCTTAAAGGTCCTTTAGTTCTAGATCATCTCTTGCTATGTTTGTTTAAACTTATTCATTTTACATCGATTGTGAAACAAGTTCTTGCAACTTAGATTAATCACTCTCGATTCTGCTTTCTAGATACATAAACGGTACTCGCGCCGAATGTGGATTAATGCAAGTTCGCAAGACAGATCCCGCTTTTCACGGGGTTCGAACCCACGACCCTCGTGTCCAGAAGCCGACGCTCTAGATCTGGACCACTGTCCTCCACATCTTGCTATCTAATCAAGAAAAATAGTATATCATTGAAGAGCATAACGTTAAGCTGTTCTTATTGATTGCATTTATTTCGTATATCTTGTTAATTGATTTAAGGGAAGTTCAATATATAGAAGATTTAAACACATGGACGCCTTCAAAATATGAAGCACCATTACTCAGAAATGTCTTGACCATTTCATGGAAAACAAATATAACATATACTTAAATTTCAAAAATATATTTCAAACAACAGTATTGCTCAAATCCTTAGAATTCTCGGCAAATTCCTATAAATATATTTGTGTGTCGTCTGCTTTTCGAAACCTTCAGTATCCGCTCAATTTTCTAGGCGGCTGGCCTGGATCTAACCTGTTTGCATAGGATGAAGTAGATTCCAACAAAATTATGGTTAAACAGTTTATTACTAGTTTACTAAATATGCAATGTAAATTCGCTGTATCTTTATCAAAAGGTTATGACGGTGTTAAGAAGAGGTTCAATAAAAAGTTTGGTCCATGAGGTACAAAACGTTCAAGTTTGGGCTTTTCATTGACAACATTTTGCATGTGAAGCCTATATTTGATTAAATTATTTCCGCTCTTACAGAAACGATTTCTTATATGACAACAAGGGTGAGAAGAATTGTTGAACAAGCTACCGCACTATATTAAACAGGAATTGTGTAAGCTTTTTAAAAATCAGGACCTTTTTCTTTTATCTTTTTATTGGAAATGTTTTGAGATGTCATTTACACTTTGTATGAACCATTGTCCATAAAATAATGTTCGTTAAATTTCCATAGCTATCCCATTAGTTTTTAAGAATATTTCTTTAATAATTGCAGAACGATAAAATTTGAGTAATGTGTGAATTGCTCATTTTTATTCATTTATCATTTAGTCACAATGGTTTCTAAAATCTTCTGAAAGGAAAAACATATTATCAATGTTTCATACAGTTATACAGAAACAATTTGAAAAAAAATTGTTGCTTTTTTTTTCTTTGTTTTTATTTAAATGAACGGTTTTAGAAGAAACCTTGCGATTTATATCGTCACAAAAGTTTTCCGTTAAAACAATAATCCATTTGAAATCATAATTGTAGACGTCCCTTGTCCAATTATTGACAATAAAAAAAATAGCTGGGTCATAATGATTAAGAACAGTTCCCTCGCTTACCAACCATGAAAAAATGCTTTGTAGAAAAGGGGTCAAAAAATGACATAACATGCAAAATGTACGAGTACTACTTTCACTATCAAAGCTGCAAGAAAATTATTATTTTACTGACAATATGTAACGATTTGCCTTCTTGGTTTGGTAGTTAAAATGCATTGCTTATAATTATTCAAAAACACAAACTAACTACACCTTTTAATCGTAACAAGCCTCCAAACAAGCTTTTGGATGTATATGACAGGTGATGATAACTTGATTTAAGAACTAAAGCGGCAATTCGAATAAAAGTGGATCAACACTTTTTACCAACCGATGCAGCTGTTACTTAAATGACATACGTGTACACCATGTCAGAGACAACAGATGAGTATATCACCATTAATCAATATCGAAATTATTGTGTACGATCTGACGGTGAGCTTATACAGAGAACCAGTTGATTGTTAAAGGAAGGTGAAATAGCTGAATTGACGTTTGATTTAGGTGAAGTGGTCTACAATGGGCCAACTTTTATTGAGTATGCTTTAAACTAATATATTCATATAGGTATGATATTCTTATGGAATAATTCCTGAAGAACCGGTGTCGTTTGAGGTCTGTGTAAATTAATATATAGGATTTGTATGTGAGACTGAATAACCTTTTATTTGTTACTATTTATAGAACGCCAATTATTGAAACTCACGGGGCATACGACGATTTCGCGCTTGCCCAGATCGCGTTATTTAAACAACAATGTCGCTGTTTGACTTCATTACTGTAACGTGACTGTTCGCGATAACATCCTATGATAGCCGGACGCCTCGGGCCTATCCGTTGAATATTCAAAAAGAATATTGATCTCGTCATCATCGATACATAAAAAGATTATTATACACCCTTCATGTGCAATCCAGGAATTATTATTTCATTGTTGGTAGTTATATACAACACTTAACACCACAGACACGATTATTCTGACTTTGACGGGCCTTCCATTGTAGACCGCTTCACTTTTAGCCTTCGTTATGGTAAACATTAAAAATTGAATGGACAAAGGCAGTTTGCGATCGGTGAGATCGAACTTAAGAGGCGCTTTGTTCGCTCTAGACTGTACTAAGCGTCAAAAGGTTCAGTTTGTGCTAGACTGCTTCCCCGCTCTCTAATTGTTCCACAAGAAGGACAACAGGTAGTCTACACATTTCGAGCAATTTGATTGGTTGAAATGCAACGTTTGAAAAACAAAACAACAAAAACAACGGAAAAAACCCACATACGTTGGTTCCTTTCTCTGAATATTTTTTCAGAGGCAATACAAATTTACATAATTGAATAAAGAAAATGATGTCAAATTAACTTATTTCATTTTAAAACTCGTACTAAAAATCATTTTACCAACATTTCCCGCAGGAGATAAGTTCCACGCACTCTAAACTTTGTCGGTTTATCCAATGAAAACACCTCTTACATGATATTGAAGTCGCAATGTTGCTTCTTGCAAGACTTTTTTCTTTTTCAAATGAATCTGCCAAATGCAACATCTAAACAGGCATCTTAGTGGTTAAGGAATCAAAATCATAACATAACTTATAATTTAACCAATGTAACGTGTTACACCTGAAATATTGTTTGAAGCGCCGTGGCTTAGGAATGAAACCAACAACATTAAAACTAGCGTAAAGTCTTTCCCAAGTATGATCGTGCCGTTTCATATAAATGTTTAATTATCCTCCTCATACGAAGATATCGCACGTTTGAATAGCTAATCATTTTCTTAATTATTTTTATCTAATCGAATGGACACCAAATTCTACTTTACAACATTCTGGCATTGAAACCTTCTTCACTTTAGACATTGCACTATTCTGTAAAATAGCGGAATAAAAAATCAAATACTTTGGAAGCGCAGTGTTAAATCGATGGACCCTATTTCATAATGGTTGAATAACAGGTTCATATCGATAACACATATTTTAGTAGTACCGTGTTTAGGTTTTAAATAGGTGTCGTACATACTTCAAGTTGCTAGTTCACAGCTGTGAGGAAATGTTGACATTAAAATGTTGTTTCTTTAAAACTGTAGAGCAGATATACTGATGTATGATACATACTTGATAAAAGGCTTTGAGAGTGCAAGTAGTGTGAAATGGAGAACCAAGAGCATGTTTACAATGAATAGAGATATATACACTGTATTCAGATCAAAAGGCGTTGCAACGATTTTGAAATCAATCGCATACTATCTGTACACGTCCAACACTCGTAAGTCGACGGGCGCGCATGGCCAAAACTGTTGGTCTTCGACTGTGGTTTCTTTGTCGAGTGTTAGACGTAATGTCGTTGTACAGCATGGGTTATTATATATATATATATACCACCAGAACCAGAAAATTGATGGTCAACTGATGCGGGATACATT
>OX401404.1:33652674-33785174 GCA_947846245.1 Cerastoderma edule
AGAGTTGCTTGAAACAACCTGTGTATTAGGTTGAATACGAAATACAGCCTAAAATGCTTAACTCGTACTTATGAAGGTATTTTTTCCAGCCATATGTGGAGGCAGAACAGATCCAAGTGCTTGTAACGTACATAGGGGTAATATCAAGGTGAGCGCATCCGGTCCTGTGCATACATCTGGTGAAGGAACCTGTGCTTCTCCTAACCGATGTATAAACTGTAACCCGGGGTTTTATGCACACGGCGGTTATTGTCGAGGTCGGTAAATGTGAACTTTATTATTATTATTTGCATGCGCCATACACTATCATGGCTGATATATTTGTATAGGAATAGCCTGGAAGGGCCGAATTCCGGTGATATAGGATTTTAACTCTTTAAAAAAAAGAATAAATACAAATGCAGCACTTGCTTTTTATGCCTTACGTAATACAGCATTTTTTACCTTTGTTTCCAAGCTATATTTTAATACAAAAATTCTAATGTGAGAGAGAAAGGGTAGTTTGAACAAACCCTGGTTAAACCTAGTCGCTGTTTGAAAAAGTGACCTAATTTCGGTGACGTCATTCAAGGGAATCTACCCATACAAATTTTCAAGGAAAACTACCCAAACAAACACAATAAGGCAAAGGAATTTAATACTGATAGTTTTTTTTTTCGGGAAGTTTTACACTTTTTATTTCTTTTAACTTGCACTGTAAAACACACACATGCATATCAAACTTATTTCCAATTCATATGCACATTTATGCTTTTAAAAAGTCTTAGGTTTTTCTTCTCTATAACTACATTGAAGAAAGAAAATTCCCTCTTCCTTCCAAGAACGATTAACTACGGAACAGAACACCATATAGCACCAATGGTTGCAGACATTGTCCTCAATTGATTTGTAGAAGTAGTGTAAAAGATGGCAAAATATCAGGCTAAGTTTTGCTTGCCATTTGAAAAAATGTGGAAAAAATTGTGAAAGGGATAGGACTTAAAATTGTTTAAAAATCTTTGGTTGGCCTTCGAAAGAAAACTATACTTCTGGTTTACTTTTAGAGGGGAAAGGTTGACCGACACTTCAGACGATCTGAAGATGCCAAAATATTTGTTTGTGGCCAAAAGAACGAATTCGAAGATGGTCATGATTTGGTAATAGTAGAAAACATGAAAAAACACATATGTAAACAATTTTATAAGAGCATTAGTAATCTATGTCTCATATTAAGCTTCTCTGGGTGTTAAAAGTTGCGTTCAGGTCCTGGTAATATTTACTGAAATTTTGGCACGTGAGATTAAACCAACTCTCGCGATACGAGATAAAAACAAAGGTCACCGTAATCACGACTCTCACGAAATAAGGGCCTTCGACGATAATATAATGTGGACACACACGTTCTTTAAGCGGCTTTACAAAATTTTGTATAATCTTCTATGTTTGATCTCAATGATTGGAGAAGTTGTGCCTGTTCTACGATGGAGGTCTGCGTTGGTGATTGCGTTTTGTCAGAAGATTCGGAGAATCAATTTGAGGCACCTTCTCTGTGTCCAGACAAGACATCCAGCTTGTGACAAATGAACTTGGTGACTTTCAAAGACTCTGATCCATACAGCAGGATTGCAAGTACATTCGTCTTGAAGATCCGTATCTTGGTGGTGAAGGATAGTTTTGGAGATTTCTAAATGTTCTGTAGGGCTGCAAAGGCGCCTCTTGCCTTAGGCAATCTGGCGTTCACATCTTCCTCCGAGTTGCCACCACTCGTAATTTTACTCCCAAGGTACACAAACTCTTCTTTCACCTCTGCAATGGCACTGTCATTGATGGTGACTAGGTTGTCTGTCTTTGCATTTACTTCCATGTCTTTTGTCTTGTTTGAACTGATATTGAACTCTCTGTTTCCCTAGAGAGTCTATTTTATGGGTCTTCGTCTGTATATCTTAGTGACGCTGCGCCAATATCATCTGCAAAATCAAGATCCTTCAGCGTTTCTGTAAAGGTCCACTGAACTCCCCTGACTGCGTATTCGGTAGTTTTCCCCATAAGCCAGTCTATACACAGTGAAAACAGTAAAGGGAACAACAGACACCCCTGCTTCACTCCTGTTCTAATCTCGAAGCCGTCTGTGAGTTTTGTGCTACAAATCACTTTTGCACTAAATCATGTATACAGTATCTTGATTAGCGAGGAAATCTTGTCTGGGATCCCATAGTGGTCTTAAATCATCCACAGTGCTGGTCTGTTCACACTATCGAATGCCTTTTGGAAATCTTTGTAGTTGGCACATAATGTAGCATTCCACTCGTGGCTCTGTTTAATTATCTGACGAAGCGCAAATACCTGGTCGGCACAGGATTAATAACCGTTAATGAACCCCGCCTGATTCTTCCTCAGAAGTTGAACTGTTCTAGCCGATATTCTGTTTAGGATCACTCTGCTTAAAGTCCCACCTTCGAATTATCTGGTGCTGTCTCAGAGATCCAAATTTTCCTCAGAATATTGGTTAGTAGTGTAGGAGTCTGTAACTCCCCGTGTACACCCATCTATCTCAGGTGCTTGTCCACTCTTGAACTACTTAATGGCGAGTCTGATCTCATGCACTGACGTTGCTTCTGTGTTGATGTCAAGTTGAACTTATGCAGGTTGAATCTCTTCCTCAGTAATAGGGTCCTCTCTGTTCAACACTCTTTCGAAGTGATCCTTCTAACATTTAAGCTTTGCTTCATCACTGGAGATGATTTCACACTGCTGATTCCTTGCTGGAGTATCTGGGGACGTTAATCTTCCTGTCTGAATCTTGGTGATTTCATACAAATTGCCCATATTCTGGTGTTAAGCTGCGTCTTCAGCCTCTGTGGCCAGTTTGTCTATGTAATACCTCTTGTTTAATTTTGCTTTGTCAAGTGCCTCTTTCTTTGCCCAGAATACTCCCTCTTGCCTGCTCCTGGAATCGTCTGATTGAATGCATCTATATCAAGTTCCTGTTGGTCAGTCAGAAGGATAAATCTATTTCTAAGTTCAACTTGAAAACTTCGTTTGACCGTTGGGTCCTAGAGCTTTGCAGAATTTAGGCGTGGATTCCTTTTTTCTCCCCTCTTTGCTTTTTTCAGCTTCAACTTCAGCTTAGCTAAGGCAATGGTGTGATGCTCTGGCATCTTGTAAGCCGCCTCTCCATCGTCTATTGATCATGATGTGGTCAATCAGATTGTTGGTTTGTCCGTCTGGTGATTTCCATGTCCATTTGTGGATACCTTTGTGCGGAAATAATGTGCCTCCAATAACCAGGCTGTTTTCTTCACACAGTTCTACAAGTCGCTTGCCATTATTGTTCCTTGTTCTGTGGATTCATCTGTCTCCTGTATTTTGTCGTAGAAAGTTTCTTTATCAGCATCCTTGGCCACTTCCGTAGGGGCATAACAAACAATCATCATAAGTCTTGCATATGAAGAGTTGCATCTTGCTGCCATGAGTCTTTCGCTGATAGGTTTCGGCACAAACAGACTTGTGTGTGCTGTTGGATTCATAATCAGTGCTACACCATCTGTTATGTTGGTCATATGAACTCTCTGAAAAAGCTACTGTATGACCTGTAGCTAGTTGCCTTTTTCCAGTGACTGTCCATCTAGTTTCACTCAACCCTAGCAAACTGATGTTGTAACTGGTCATCTCCTCCATCACTTGAGCTAGCCGTATAGTCTGGTAGAGAGTTGTAACATTCCAGCAGCCAACTATTTTTGTTGTCTTTGGTCCAAGGATGTTCACTATTGGGATTTCAGCTTTGTTTTAGGTTTGACTGTCATCTGTACTAGTTCCAGTTGCCTGGCATGCGTCCATCCTTATCCCTGCATCGTTGATTTCTCTGGTGTTGAATGTTTTAGTTTGTTGTATTTTAACATGACGGGGTTGCTGGCCCTGTGCACAAACCTTCTCGTTTCGCATCTGGGCTTGGAACCGGCCATGGAGGAGATAACCGTTGCATATACTAAGTCAGTAATGATTAAAATATCAGTACGCCGTTCTTCTTAACATAGGATTTTCATAATTCAAATGCGAAAGTCTCTCCAATTGTTGGTACGGACATATGTATACACTTTTTATTATTCATTCATATCTGATCATTGCGAGAGGAATAGAATGACATATGATATTCCAAATTAATTGAATAATGCAAGTACAAAAAACTGCAAAAGCAAGGCATTAATACAGATATGATTAATGATAAAGTATTGAATATTGATAGACTTATGGGATGACGTAAGGATGACAATTCAGCGAAAAAGACGAGAATGCCATTGTCTCGTAGACGAGCACATTGGAAACACTTCGTTGCTAAGAAGCGAGCCCTACACGATAGAAACTTAGACAGTAATATTTATGTTTCTGCACAGGGTTCTTTGTAGAAAAATGGCGCTTCAACTTCCTGATTGTAGATGGTACACCTGATATTGCAAATATCGAATTGATAAAATTGCATTCGCTTGACGTTTACAGGAAACGACTCACATCACCAAATCCTGCTTTGCACTACTAAGTGACACGGGATTTCTGAAAGCAGCGGCATCCAAGTGTTAATCAGTAATGCGGCTAACTCTGCAATAGAACCAAAAATGGGCAAGTTCGATCCCCACCTACACTTATTTTGTGACAGATGCATGTGGCTTTTTTCATATTTGTTGCATTTCAGCAATACTACTGCAATATAATAGTATTTGTAATGCTATGTAGAGAAAGGCATATCTTTAGTTAAGTATAGGCAAGAAAATCCCCATGCATTTCCTGCAGAGACCGTTTGGGTTTGATATCTTTCTATCTGCAAAAGGTCACATAATACGTCAATGCGTTTAATTACTTAACAATGATTGATCAGCGTTGATATCTTAAGTTACAGATAGAATGACATTGATTCCAATGTTTTATAAACTCATTATAAGGAACTATAATGTTATTTGATATACATTATTATACATTATTATAGATAAAAAAGAGTAAAGTAAAAAAGGACACACAAAAGGAGAAAAATGGAAACAAACAAAAAAGCATGAAGCTATCATTTTTTGTAAAAGGTTTAAAAAAGATATAATTTACAAATAGAATATTCCTAAGTAAACTCAAGTCCATCTGTAATTCGAACATGGGCTTTCAGTGTGACACTCGCATACACTTTCCATGACGCTATAGGTTTTGAGATCCATGAAAAACAATATAAGTATATAGATCAGAGATTTGTGTCTGAAGAAGGGTTTTGGGGGAATGCACTTCTATTCATAGAGTGCCTAAATATAAAACCTTATGACGTAACTGTCAGGAATTGCGTGTTTATTATGTTACCACGGTTACTTGGGTTTCAATCATTACAGGACGCTTCTCTTATCATAATCCAATTTATTCCGGAACGCCACAATCCCACACGGAATGTCGACGTATGATAACAAAACAACCCGGTATCTGTTCCAGTGTCTTGCAATAAATTAAACATTTAGATACAACAATGAAACAGGTACACATACAAACATTTACAAAACACCACACTCTCAATTACCAGTTTGAGGAACTGAAGTACCAAAACATCAACCCTCTCACAACTCACAGGCCATTGACGCTAGTACACGAATATTAAAACATGCCAAGAAATATTGATATGCCAAAAGCATCATGCTAGAAAGATTAGAAGTGAAGAGAAGAAAGACAAAGTGAGGATGCCGCCATTCCGAAAGTCATAAATTGAGCGTAACTCAAAACAACGTGATAAAAGGAGAATTCCACCGAATATCAATAGTCCGCGCATCCGACACTACGGATATTAATAACATACACAATCTGCACATACTAACCAAAATAATCTTCTTGTGAACTCAACTCTAAACTTCTTATCAAGTTATCAATTTTAACGTAACTATCCTTTTCAATAATAATTTGGAATGCCAAAACTTTCTTCTTGGACAAAGGTTTAAATAGGCTTGCATGCACTAACTACATAAGATAATTGAGACTCATGTGCAACTCGAGATAAAAATCAAACATAAGAAAACATGTGCAAGTCAAGAAATACATAGAGCATGAGAAAACATCCAATTACCAAAGTATTACTGGATGTCTTTTACCTGGTAAGTATTACTATCAAAGGTTGACCTGGTCGAGTGCGTTCGTATATCGAGTCGGTGTGTGCATTTATAACAAACCTTTAGCCAATTTGTAATTAAGTATTACCTTTGATATCCTGTTGATGAGGTACATATAAAGTTTTCAACTTACCTCAAGTCTAATTTTAGATTAATCACGATTTTTAGTACCCTTTAATAACTACTCTTAAAATGATTTTGCTCAAATGGGCTCATGTATTATTGTAAAGGAAAACCTAAATGACGGCAGTTTCAAATCGGTTTAATCCAAATGGGATACTGTTTACTAAGAAACATTTAATTGTATTTGGAATGAATATGCCATTTTGATATAAATAGAGAATACCGAATCTGTCTTCATTGTTTCTCGACTAGGGATCTTCTTCTCTTAGAAGACGAGTATCATGTGTTCTGCATTTGTACAAGGTTTGAACATGATAGAAATACGGATCTGCCTGTGAATTTTAACAATTAAAAAAAACCACAACTATTAATTAAAAGGCGAGTGCTGTAGAAAACCGAATTTTGTGAAAATCCACTAATTATGATCAACCAACCTCTGTTGATAACACAAGAAATTCGTCTGGGGACTTCATTGCATGGAACCAGGATCTAAACATGGGTCTCGTAAAGGATTTTATATGCACATTACTAAAGAGTATAGATCGGCAAATCTGACATATGTATACCTTTAACCGCTTTTACTTTTAATGGCCCATCGGTGTACTATACTAGAGATAATCTAAAAAAATGAATCTCTTGCCCTACTTTGGTATATGACACATATGTTAGCACTGTGTCTTGTTATAAATTTAGCCGATTCGATCTTTAAATATCGAATGAGATAGAAATTGCCATGATGTTGAAATTGCCATGTTCTAAATCAAATACTTGTCAACATACACATGTCCGAATATATACAAATAATACAATTAATTAAGAGAGAACAAAGAACAATTCCTACAGGAGTCAAGTTCCCGCTACGCTCCAAACTTTTTATGGTCAGGAACGAACAATAGCTTTGCAAGGGATAATGAACAACAAAAAAAACGTCATCAACGACATTCCATGGCTTACAGTTGCGGTCACATGACAATCATTTGCCCTAAAAAGGACATACTGTTCTATTTTAGCAACGGTACTCAGTGAGTGTTCATCTATAAAACTAACAAAAGATCCCAATTTGGAGTTTATTTAATTCTTCTTTTCGTATTTACAGTTTTACGCATACTCATTCATTAGATATCGTTCCTACAACAAAAATGTATGTAATTCTAATTTCTAAAGTACCTCAGTATTTATCGTCCACACATAGATACGCCAAATCCTTCATCTTGTCGATCAGTTTTAGTTTCAGTCGCCGTTGCCATTACAGTTCCACATCCTTCCAAAACAAGCGGTGTTTGTCGCTGGGAAACCAGAAAAGGATCGTTTTGTTTTTAACTAACACTGTTAAAGATCGTTTTAAATGTTCATTTCCTAAATTGGAACAACATTGAAAACTTCTTTTGTTCTTCTTTTCTGACACAGAAGAACCGTATAATTATTTTCCAAGTTATCAGCTTATCAAGTGATTAATTCAATGTGTAAGTTCCTGTTCCAAAATCACATTTCATGCATGTATCCCTCTTTTATCGTCGTATAATAAACTGGTTCAGAATAAGCGAAGCAGGGACAAATCAATAATGGTGGTCGATTCATTTTAAAATCGACATAGTTGCATGGGCGGGGCTAAAAATAGTATAACAGTATAGTCATCCGTCATCCACAAATCAAAACAATTAAGTTTGAACGAGTCCATTTTTATATTGTTTTAAACAATTAATGTAGTTAATAAAAAGAAGTAGGTTAAGTATATACAATACAAGAATTATTACTCCGTAGAATCTTTCCCGATATTTGTATTTACTTCTCGGCGCGTGGGAAAAATTTGCATCTATCTCGATCTTCGGTCTCGCAAGATACCGCTTTTTGGGGGGGGGGGGGAATGAAGCGATGTAGATACGAAATCCAATTTTAATTTTGTTGCTATCGTCTCTATATCAAGCCTTAATATTGATTTACCTAATTATTAATGTGTTTGTGGTAAATAAAGTCTTATATTATTCATGTTTATATAACAACAGCATGTACAGAGATAGCCAACTGTCATTACCCGAAATGCACGACTGCTTCCAACAGTAGATGCAAGTATTGTAAAGGAGTTGTCAAGGACGATCAAACACAGTATGGTTGGTGGGCTTATACTCGATGGGTTGACGGAGAATTAACTTGTAGACGTAAGTATAGCGTCTCTGTGTTTTTATTCTACCAGCATATACAGAGATAGCCAACTGTTATTACCCGAAATGCACGTCTGCTTCAGATAGTGTATGTCAGTATTAAGGAGTCGTCTGGGACGATAAAGAGGAAGGATTGAGTTGCAGATGTAACTTATATGACTTATTATTTTCTGTGAGTGTGTAAGGTTTAGTTCTACGATATATTCAAGCATATTTGAAAGGATATTCCAAACCCCGATTCTTCACCACTCCTTCTTTTTCGACGTTTTAAACAATTTTAACAGTTAATATAATTGATATATGTGTTTATGATATCTGCTCAAACCATCTTTTAACATTTAGTGGCATGTTCCTGGCGAGAAGGAAGCCGATGTTATCCGGGTTCTTGTAGCGACACGACGGTTGCATCATGTACCTGCTCATCCGGATTCAGTGGAAAAGACTGCGCACAAAGTAAGTCAAGCACAAATGAATTTCCAAGTTCACCCCTCAATTGTATTAGAAACGGAAATACCAAATGTAAGTGGTCCAAATCGTTCCAGAGCCACCACGAACGGCTCTCCTCGTTATGAAAGTTTCGTAAAATATCTTAACAAAATATGTTTTAGAATAACACATGCTGTCTTGTAGTACGCGGTTCTTAGAACGGATTTGTAAGAGTAAGCGTAACGGTTATACTAAGTAGAATAACAGTCATAATTACCATTTACCCAACATATGCTATGAAATAAAGTAGCTCGTGGTACGTGACTTACGCAAGGCTATTTATGTACACAGCTAAATCACAGTTGAAAACATAAGAATGGTGTTTTCAACAGCATCAGACTGTCGCGTTACCATTCTTATTTATGAAATCCTAATGTAAGTTTAACATTCGATTTTACAGTGATGATATATATTTGACTAATAGAACCGCTCAATTATTTTTCTTACACCGATGCCCAAGAACAGCTCTTGTACGTGATAGTGGGAGTTGGTTATATCAAGGGCTGAATTTGTTGACCCAGTTCTGAGTGAGTTTAAATGTGATTGTTCACAGAAGAGAAGATTTTGAAATCAAAAGGAAAGGTCATTGAAACAATATCCTTTTGTATTTGTTATGCAATCAAAGGTAGTTATTGAAGGCATAATTGATTCAGGAAGCGTCAATTTATCTAAGTATTTACAGTTTATTTACGGTAGATCTTAAGGAAGAACTATGTCACGCTTTCCGATTAAAACAAATGTTCTCTGAATAGGCACGATTAAGAAATAAATATCGCACCTTATATTCTAGATAATGGTCGATGCCTACATGTACATTTTGCGATCTCCGAAATAGCCTCTTGTTAATTTAATACCATATTAAACCCTGAATTTTAAAATGTCCAAAAACGAAAATGATGAATGAAATTTAAAAGAGAGAGAATCGAGTGTTGAACCTAACCTAGCCATTTTACATTGCTCTTCAGTTGTCGAAAAATCTGTCATTCTGGGAAGCTTTGTCCAGTTCAAGCAGGTCGCTGAGACGACAACAGAACTTGTCGATGCACCTGGTAACATTTCAGCCCCGTCTCCACAAGAAGTCGTTTACACAAATAATGTTGATCTTCAAACGGCGGAGGCCTATGTTGACGCCCAGTATGTTAATGAGTTACCGGAAACACCCAACAACTTTTATGTAAAACGTGAAGCTAGTTTTGTGGGAATTATCGATGGAGGTATCTCATTGAATCTTCTGAGAGGTAGGACCAATGATAAAAATGTGCTTTTACAAAACATTAGACACGTATTGCTCTCTATAACTCTATCAAAAGAAAACATAAATGGTCGTCCAATTCGTAAATGAT
The DNA here is from genome assembly GCA_947846245.1 of Cerastoderma edule. Lineage (NCBI taxonomy): Eukaryota > Metazoa > Mollusca > Bivalvia > Cardiida > Cardiidae > Cerastoderma > Cerastoderma edule. The sequence continues at coordinate 33,662,887 of OX401404.1, forward strand.
GATTCGACATATTAAATCAACCCAGAATGCTCAAAACAAGGGGAACAACCAAATAGAAATAATTACACAAAGCCAAAAGCCAACATTGGTTAGTTTCCTTGAACCAGTGATTAAGAAATACTTAAATCAAAATCATCTGCCCAAAGTTTGAAGATTCGTATACAGAGTTTTGGAGATTGTTATTTCTATGAAAACATATGCATAATATGCAAGCTCATTTAATGACGCCTTGTTTCAAATACATGTAAAATTATAATATGTTTTTATTGCATGTTCTTTGTATATACTTTGCAACTATGATTAAATTGGTTGCATGTGTTTTTTCCAAATGATGAGGTTAAGAATACATATATAAGCACATATGTCCTTAACATATTATCTTTTTCTGTCATAAAACGGGTAGTTGAAAACTAAATGCTTGATAAATGAGATTGCTGAATTATCAAAGATACATGTAAACAAACTAAATACATATGTACAATGATAAAACAAATTAAAATACAGAAATGTGTGTACAATCATTTTAATAACATTAACAAGGAGAGAAATATTTCCGATCTAACAAAAGTAACGTTCACTACTCTAACAAGATGCAAATATGTTGTTCATGGTTATACAGTTTAATATTTCAGCGCCACAACTATTTAAATCTCTATATTCTTTTAAAAACAATGAGTGTCTGATCTAAAATAATATTCTTGATTTCTGTAAAGGTTCAACAAATCCTGCATTGCTGTCCTGGACGTGTCCAGAGGACCCCCCAATGCCAAACAATTACAGATGTAACAAAACGTTTTCCTTAACGGAGGCATGGCAGGAGTTAACACCTTTTCAACACGCCGACAGGTAGGAATTAATTAAAACATTTTTTTCTGAAATACAACTATTTTTATATGTAAGAACGCAACACAATATGCTTCTTTCAAAGTAAAATAAATACATGTGTGTTCCAGCACGTTTTATGAAGTAATGGATTAATTTCAAGACATGTAGCTAACACAATGTAACGTTTGATCGCCGTTTGCAATAATTCCTACTTATTGCCCGACGACTGTTGACGTATCACTTTTCCCTGAATAATATTTTACTATTTGAAATTGTTGTGCTCGAAGCAATATATTTGAATGGCATATCTACCTTTACCCAATTATCAAAGTACATGTCATTCGGCATTACAGGATAGAATTCGAAACATTCGCTACAAATGGTGGATACATCACGGTATATGACAGAGAAGCTAATGGCAAGGAGGTGAAATATAACCTTCACGGCGAAACTACAACTTACAAGTTTGAGATAGTAATCGATACTGAAATCCCAAACCACTGCAGTCTTCCTCCTACGAACTGTAACGATTTACCCTTAGACGTTCTTGACATTTCCGTTAAGGTAAACTGATAAATACTGAACAGAATTACTAAATGTCCACTTGGTATTTCATTAAAGGCACATAAAGGAAGAAAAGAACAAATAAATTACTAAAGAAAATATGGAATTCTTTCATTATTTTCATAAAAGTCATGAGAATTAATTTACGGATGTATTGAGACCTTATTAAATAGACTCCTTAAACATGAGTCATTTTGTGCTTGAAGTTTAGTAGTCTCCAATTCAATCATGTTTATTAACAAACTGTTTGTTTACATATTCAAAATAACGAATTCTGATTGGTCGGTTCAAACATTTGTGTATCAACTGTCAAGGTCAGAGGTGAAAAATCACACAATTAAACTGGTTAATCTGGGTTATTTCTTGTTGCCTTTCTGTTTTTTGTGCTGATGGGGATCTTTGGTGATAATTATTTAAATCTGAACAAAAGTTTACTAAATGATATAGTTTGATAAAGCATTAATTTCCTTTTATGTACCTTTAATATCTTGGAATACAAAATATATAAACTTTTGATATTTTCATATAAATATATCCAACAGAGTCATTTGATTTAGATAACTTATTCAAACATTAATAAGAAGGTTAATATTACAACCCTACAAACAAAAGTCAAACGAGTCATTATTTAGTGATTTAGAAATCTTAGATAATCCTTATGCCCACTATGGGCAGCAATAACTGTACGACACAGAACCCTCATAGATAAAATGAGGTGATGAAGTTACTGCTGAAGAATACCAGCCCACATTTGTAACACATCACGGGTCAGATCCGCGGTAAAACGCAGCTGTGGCTTTCACTTCCAATTGAGTAAATCCCAAACGTGCTCGATCGGAAGTGTGACTTTTGTTTAGATTGAAATTTTTCAAAGTTGAATTTATATTACAGATCGACAGGCGAATAACAGTCCTTCAAATGTTGAAACTGTTGTTTCTTCTCATTGTATTCTACGCACGACTTTTCCTACATATTTCTTATTTCAGAATTAAAAACACGACCAAACAATGTTTAACCTGATGTAAAGAAGATTAAATCAATATCTGGTTAAGTGGCACTGTTTGTACATATAATTTCTTTTATTGATAATTATTCCCAAAGCATGAATCTCAGATCTCAGATTTAGTCCCTTAAATGTCGTCTACTATTTATATCAAAGGCTTCAATTCCTGTGGCATGGAAGGGATGGTACGACTCACTTGCTGGTATCGATTCTTATCACTTCGAAGTATTTCATCTACGATCAACTGGTCCAGGGGAACTAAGTGAACTCACACATGGAGATAAAGTGCCTGATGTTATACCGGCAAATGTTCCTGCGACAGTAGCGAACGTAAGCTTTGTTATTACCATAATGGTGTAATTTCGTACATTTTGCAATATAAGATTCGTTTATAAAACATGTCTTCTGTAACAAATACTTGGTCCAGTATTTATAGGTTTTATCACATGAAACCCTCTGATGTTACTGGTACCTTGGAATTCGAGTGAAGATACTTCACATTTAAATTGTAAGTGCTCATCAAATGGGCTTTTCACGCACGCTGATTTTCTTATGTTATATAACAAAGTGCTGCAAATTCTTTATACGTGTTAACCTCCGATAAAAGTTGAAACAAAATGAAACATAGTTTGTTTTGTTTTTCCCTATCAGACGACATTGAAACTATCCATTCCTGGGCCATATTCTGTTACAATAGCGGCGTTTGATAAAGCAGGAAACCATAAAACAGCGAGGGGATTTCTGATTTTCGACGATCAGTCTAAGGTTGATATTCAAGGCATTAGAACTACAAGAGAGGGGAATGGTGGTAAATGTACCTGGAAAAGCACACCTGCTGCACCATTTGTAGCTAATGCCAATCCGAATGCAAACTGTGACTGGATAGTGAAGTTTGGACCCGTACACGTTGTGTGGAATAATCACTTCATCAATACACGCCACCATGCTGGGCATTGGTTACATGCTGTTGAACCACTGGACCACATAGAGTCAGCGCTTGATGACCACGAAGGAATACGACAGGTCGAACAAATAGATAATGTACAAGGTGCGAACAAACTTAACAACTTCAACTACTTCTTCATCTATGTCAAGTTTTCACCCATGTTAAAGATTTATAAATAAACCTCTCAATGGGTGTATGAAAAAAAATATATCACACCATTGATTGCAGGTGTCTTACTACTTTGACCTAATTTTGGAATATTTTTATCAATGTTCATGTTATAAAACTGTAGTCTATAATTTGGATGTGTCTGGTATCTGATTTGGTCATTCATATGCAAAGTACATTTGATTGTACATCTTAGAAAAACACATTTTGCAATCAGAGACAATTCAAAGAAGTATATGAGCGGTCGTCTAAATGCTATGGTTTATGAAAAAAAGTGATTACAACTAGAACACGCTTAGTAAGGTAATTGAATTAGTGAATGGAAATCGCAATAACGCAAGGTAATTTACACAGTATTGAACTACATCCATGTCTACAATGCCAGGTATGATTATATATTGGAAACGGTCGCTCAAAAGGATTGCCAAAATAATATGCTTATTTAACCTAGATACACTGTAGAACCGTACTGTTGTTTCAGGTTCCATGAAAGCACATATGTCCATTTTTAAATTTACTTCCCCATCTATTTCAGGAATTATTGCATTTCAACTGTCGTATGATGTCATACACGAAGGTCAGGTCACACACACACCATGGTATGATATAACCGACATGCAAGCTCAAGAAGCCACAATCAACCAAACTCTGAATGATGGCATGGGTATAAACATGACATTGCGTGCCCTTGACATTACTGGTGCCTTTGCTGACCAGAACATACTCGTTAAGGTTGACTCGTCACCGCCAATACTGACTGATCTATGGCTTACTTTGGGTGATATGAAGAATGTGTCAGTTCATAAATCCGAAGATCTTGCCCACCTGACGTGAGTATATTTTCATTTAGTACATTATCAAATTAATTATAGTGGCATTATGGATAGATTATTCAATAAATGTTTAGATGCCCAACAAACAACATGCAATAAATATTTTTCATGGTCAATAATTTAACAATATAAAATTCAATTGCGATCACGTGGACCACGTTATAAGTTAAAAATTAACACGAAATCAGGTAACTTCATATGTATGTATCAATCTCGTACCGCTTTCTCTATTTCTAAATTACTAATTAGATTCGAGTGGGTTGTATACGATGTTGAAAGTGGCATTCACGAAGTACAGTGGCGCATCTACGACAACTTTACCGGCGAAGAATTTGAACACGGTTCCGCTTTTGAGGCACCACAAGGAGATACAGAGGTAAAGAAGACATATAACGTTACAGAGTTGGTTACTGGTAAAATTCAAATGAAAGCAGTTTTGAATACCAATAATACGGAACCAAAATATGCATTTCTAAATGGTATTCTACTTCGTTTCTCTTTAAACTGATTACAAATGCACTGGTAAAACCCAGTCTATGATGATTCTATGTGTTATACCCTACTGGTTTATGCGTACCTAGCATTCATGTTGAATATGAATAACCGATTAAATTGGAAATTAATGTTACATATCAACTCAATGAAGTTCTGACCATTATTTTCTATATCGATATTGGTTATAAAGTAAATAAAACAGTGGCACTAATGACTGTTCATGTTATAGACCCTACAGCAATGTAAAGAGGATTACGATTCATATCCAAGAGGAGCCGAGTGCTACTGTACACCTTTTGAAGGATGCTTTCACAGACACTTTCAAGTTCATCCTGCTTTAGACAGCAATGGGACGAATGGATTGAATTCAAACAGACACATTGGCACCCACGACTATGAATATTTCATAGAGGTTAAGGCCTTTAACCGTGCCATGCTATCATCGACTCTCGTCAAGAAGGTACGTGTCTTGTATTAGTCTGAATTATTTGGTAAGCTCATACTCTGATGCATATGGTATTTAATAGAAAACACTTTTCCTAACCAATCTTGTTTTTTTTTAGATGGTTTAAGACCGTTTGCAACATGCCCATATATACAAAATTCAGTGACGTATGTGACTTCCGCTTTGAAAGCCATGTCAATTGCTTGAACTTCTTAATGAACCAACTATGTCAATGCAACCATCCTGTCAATGACATATGTACCAACATCTATCATGATTATCGTGTATCCAAAGAAAAAAAAAGATGACAAGAAGAAGTCTAGGTATGTTTGATATTTATCTATAAACTAAGTTTGTAAACTTTATCATTTTGTTTCAGATCTCAATCGACGTATCCCCTCCAGTTGCTGGTACAGTGTATGAAGGTCATAAAGGGTCACCGGAAGTGGATTTCCAACAAGACAGAGAGGTGAATGTACACTGGAAAGATTTCTTTGACAAAGAGAGTGGTGTTCTATTCTATGACTATATCACAGGTCCTGCATGCGTTGAGGGAGACGCTTTTGCGATGAATATGGAAAACACGGTAAATACACTTCTTTAATCGATTCAATCAATATCATTCAGTATTTACAGGATACATTGAAACTGGCTTTGATCGTTAGAAGATGCATTAGTTACAACATAAATTTTCCTCTTTTGGATTGTTTGTATTCTTCAAATTAAAGCTTAAGACGGATACAAACTACATTGTATATCAAATCTGATAATATATGAATTATATAGATTATATAATCCTGATGTATTAAATAAATAAAACACAGTAAGGCTCAACACGAGGATGCTTGTTTCTTGAATGTTAATTACTTGTATACTGGTGGACCTAGAGACATGTCTCAACAAAGTATCATTACTAATATCTTTAAGGATCAACGGAGAACCTATTTAGATTTTGCTTCGTTCACCGTTCCAACTGATGGTAAATATTATGTGACCGTTGTGGCATACAATCGTGCATTGGATAAGTCTGCCCCCGTGTGCTCCGATGGCATAACAATAGATTCATCGACCCCATACATATCGAACGTCAATTTCGTTGGAGCAACAACCGATCCTCGGCCAATAACAACAAACGGGGACACTGTCTGGTATATACATGCAGATAGACAAGTACAGTTGGTTGAAAATCCAGATGACTCATGCAGGTGATTACTTTTTCAAATTAACATCTCTTCATACGAAAATACATTTTCACACCACAACACAGTATTTCATACCAATATAATAAGCAATAATATTTGCAACAATAAGCAAGCCATTTACAGTTCTTGTTTACTAGTGTGTGTGATTTGACTATAAAAGTATGGTTGTTATTTAAGACATGGTCCTAAACTTGTAAAACGTTATCTAGAAACGATTGTTACTACAATCTACAAAGTAATTTGGTTAAAAGGTTACATTCATGCTGTAATAAGTAGTTATATCCGTAATTATATCCGATCATTAGATTATTTTGCTATGAATAAATTGTTGTCCAGCCAGTCGTTTCATGTAAAGGTAAACACAGTTATCGATTCTATAGCAGCCATTCAAAGATATAAACGTTATGGTTATAAAACCACCAGCATGTTTACCGTTCTTTTTATCAAGAAGAGGAAACTGTTTAAGTTGTGGTATTTAATGAGTATTCTGGTTTTTAAAACGAGTTTTCTTTTATACCCCAAGACACAGGGGCAATATAGTTATACGGTTCTTAATACACATAGTTCGTATCTAAACAGATATACCGTTTATTATGTGTCGGTATCTTATTTTAGAAATACAGCCGTACACACCAGCGCCTCTGATTTGTCTCTCTATCCGGTGAAACTTGACAGTCAAGGAAGAGAAATGAACATAACAAAGTTAGAGTGTGATCAAAGAACATCGAGGTTTGAAATTCTATCATATACAACATTACTGGACCGAATTAAACTTTCGTGGAGAATGGATAGCAACGTACATATACATAATACCGAAATTGGACTCGCTTCATCTGAATCAGATGAACCAGATATTGTAGATTTCCAATCAGCTTATCATCACACACACAAACAGCTTGAACATATCAACCTTTTAGATGGTCAAATGTTCAATATCCTTATGAAAACTACTTCGAAGTCTGGAGTTGTAAACGTACAGGTAAGAATAAGAAAACGCTTTTTTGAAAGTTTTAAACGAAATAAGCTCAACGAATCTATTATGAACAATATATGGTTCTGTATACATTTCAAGGTATACTCACGTAAATCATGTAGAAGTTTGCATATTCCCTTTCATTGTATCATGACGTAAACAAATATGTATAATGATTGATGTGATTTTCTCGAATGCTCATTGATTCAATTGAATCATGTTCAAACCGGAATTAATTTGTAGAACGTAGGACCATTCGTAGCTGACAGCAGTCCACCAGCCTTTGATGGAAAAATCGTTATTACAACCCACCTTGAGGATAACTTGCTTATAGCAACTTGGGACGAGGCCGCTTTTCGTGACACCCACAGTATCGGATCCCTTGCATTCCAGTACTCTGTGGGTAAGTATTATATTGCATGTGTTTTCTTTAATTTGTAACTATCTAGATGAGTATCAGTCAGTTACAAAAGCATGTTATGTTGATTTCAATAAATTAATCAACGAATAATAGTTCCTTTAAAGTGTGTAATGTTTATACAAATGGTTTTCTAGTACTTGTTTTAATGCTTTTCAATTTTACAGTGATATTTTCTTAAAACATTATTCATACCTCTACTTTGTCAGATTCGATTTGGTCAGTGATAACTATTTTCTTTTTAATAAGCAAGAATTTTGTCAACTTGTGGTTAGGGCAAATAAATAGACCAATCTTTACCAGAGTATGTCACAGTAGAGGTATTTCTCAATTTTTCTTCAAAATGTGGTCCGATGACAAGCTTGAGGTTAACCGATGTTTTTACACAGTATAGCTGAGTTGCCATGGACAATTAAACAAATCCTGAAATGAATTACATTGATCATGCAATGTTTACTTTCTATTTGTTTTTTCTAACAAGCCATATATACTGCTTGTCAACACAACGACGGTTGTGATTTGGTCCTCATCATTTAGTTGGGGATCATAGTTGAATAGATTGTGTTAACAACATCATATAAATGTGCAAAACATATAGCAGAACCATATACTCTATATCAAGGAAAAAAAGTAGACGAGGACTTTGTAGATGTATACAGATGCATCGATGTTTTCATTGGTAAGATCTTTGAAATACGAATGGTAAAATGTCAACTTGAGCATGAAGGTAGGTACATAAGTAAGTTAAACTGGCATATGCAGGCTCTATTGTCTAGATGTTTGCTCTTTATAGGTACCCAGCCCTACAGGACAGACTTGCAAGACTTCCATGACTTAGAATTCAACAAGCATTGTCTCCATACTGACCCCCCGCAATGTACTGCGGTGAACATTCTTGCTCTAGATTGGTCGCTCCACCATAAAATGGAGTGTTACATCAACATAAAAGCTACCAATCAAGTGGGCCTGAGTGTCACAGCAGTCTCAACGAGATATATACATGATGTTGACAAGCCATCAGTGGGAGTTGTACTAGATACAGCTGGAAACGATCATGTATGCATTTTATCGAAATTCTTATATCGATGACACACAATACTGCACACATAATGTTTTTAATGTAGGAACATCGTAGCACCAGATTAGTATATAAGTACAACTATACTGCATCTTATGAAGGAACAAAGGCCACTTAAATCTTATATCATAGTTCATTTATTAGAAAGGGAACCGTGTCATAGAGGTTGGTATTCGGTTACATAAGCCATACATTTGACTATAAACCTTTTAAATGGGCAATTTGAAACGTCACCTAAATTAAGCGTAACATTTCGTATTTTTGGCAATGACTAAAGTTTGTCTAAGAGTAACCCTGTCTTGTAAGGAATTATTAGATATAAGCTTTTCGTGTCAATGTGTTAGTTCTTTTTATCAGAATCACACATTATTTGCATCATTGATAAGCTATTAAACTTATCTTGGTATTTAATGCATTGAACTTGAGCACAGACTTTACTTTCAGGAATATTGTGTTTGCACAATAAATTCAGCCATTTCGGATCCTTTTTTGTTTCATTGTCAAACAAGTTATCTTGGTTATTAAAAGTATTTTCCAAAGTTACATGTACCTTAATTTCAGACCAATGTCAAAACATTTATCTTAAAGGATCATCTACGGCACGATTACGATTACCAATCAAGCACAACGGAGATGCAAGGGGAATGGTTTGGTTTTGAATCTTCACAATCTACTGTGATATATACAATATGTGTAGCTAAGGACAGCACAATCGTTAACACAACATGTAAAGATGTCGGTACCAATACGAAAGGGATACTTCATGATGCAAATCTAGAGTATTTCATGGTAAAGAATATTCATTAGTTTATTTTTGTGATGATTAAAGTTGGTGGTTATACTGTTTATGGAATTGAACGTTTTGATATAGTAGGATTTGACTGTCTTTTGCGATTTTTATCGTTTTTCGTGTTTTGCGGGGAAAAAACATTAAATGACATAAATGTCAAATTTGATTACCAAAACAAACATGAAATCTGAAATACAACGTTTAACGTTTTTGTAGTTTAATCTTGTTTTGTTTTTTATTTCTGCCTTTGGTAGTTTAATATCGTCTTAACAATTTCCCAGGTACGCTTTTGTTATCTTGTCGACAGTCCACGTGCTTCTGTCCTCTGAAGCGTGTGGTGATATCATATTTGGCTTGAAACCGTCTTTCATGTCTTAATTATTTCTCCCTTACATATGATGTCATTAACCAAAGCTATTCTTAAATTTACCTTCCACATACACTCTGTAATTATGAAAATAAAACAGGTATATCCATACCACTCTAAATAAAAAGTTGTCATTATTATGGGAGTAATCAGTTCAAACTGTGTAAGTAGTATAAATACTATTTTAGGTCTACCAATTTGCTGTAATCGCTAATACAAACGGTGGAAGTACGACTGTCTTCTCAGATGGTGTAATGCCAATTGATACACATCTAACGCTTACTCAAATATCACTATTTGACGGTACAGCTTGTGACGAACAAACAGGTAATCATTCCCAATGAGAATCTCTCTACTATACCATTTTTTACCTGAAAGAAAAGTTATATTTAACAACTTCATTGTCCGAAGTATGTGGGACACACTTTCTCTAACTATTTCAACCTTTAAAGGTCATTGGTGTTCTTAAATCACCATGACATCGTCAATTTTGCTTCACCAGGAGGCGCTTTCAATGTTTTAGAGCGCGCTGATAACACTGGAAATGATTTTCATAAATGTATTAATAGACGGATACGCTTTCCCCATTATGATACACTGAGTTTTTATTTAATTTCAGATTTGAACTCGGAGAAGTTGACTCATCACGATCAGGTTAGAATCTTATACTAGAATAAAGAATTACGTATCAGAAATAAAAGTAAATTTCACGTATAAAAAGCCTTTATATTTCTTGGTAAGGATAAGGAATAGAATCTCTCACCTTTAATTTCAAACACATCGTGCAAGAAACTGGTGTTTGTTTTAAAATCGTTACCAATGAGATTTTTAACAAATGTTCAGTTATATTCGGCTGCTTCTTTTTTTATAAACATACATAATACATAATATTTTATTGCATTATAAACATAACATGTTATATAGCAATTTTTAACAAACATTTTAACAAAGACATGGATTTACAGAAGAGCTTTTCATTCATTTAAAGGTGTCATACAATTTCGATTGCGTTGAGCATAATATATATATTTTGACAGATTAAAAATAGTTTTCTTTGAAGGATTTGATACTAAATTGACAAATTTATGCATATTTGGCCATGTATGATAATACCTCTTTATATATTTTGATCTTAAATTTGTATGCTTTGGACAAATTAATAAAAAGTGAAATTCATTTTCTATTTGACCAGAATTACAATTTCTACATATTCTTTCATTTCTGGGAATATTACTTTGGCGTCCTTGTTCTATTTCTAGCTCGTGTGCTGATGTTCTAAACCTTGTAAGAGCCTTTCTGAATTTCGATTCATGAATGATGTAGAGATATTGTTCCATAATAAATGAACTTTTGAATAAACTATAGCTATAAAGACGAGGTGAATTACTTATTGATGAATACCAATTTTGTTGATAGATGTCTAATATGCGTTGTTTTATTGTGGTAAAATTGACTCGCATGTATAATTGGTTTTCCCAAATGTTTGATAATCCAATATTGTTTAAAGTGTTTTTGATGTGGTAAGCCCAATTCTTACCGTTGTATGTGAGATTATTTTCTGTGTCTATTTTTAGCATATTATACAGCTTAAATAAGATAGATTGCTCATCTAGAGATATCAGTTTTACCCAGTATTTAAGCATTATCATTTGTCTATGTATTTGCATGGGAATGCGACCTAACTCCCCATAAAGGGCTGTAAGATTTGTTGACTGCCTTAGACAGAGAATTCTTCTACAAAACTTCGAAAAAATAGATTCTATGCTAGGGCATGGGTGATGTCCCCATACCTCAGCAGAATAGTTAAGCGTAGGTAAAACAATAGAGTCGAAGATATTCAACAGTTGAGAAACTGGAAGATCTAACTGGTTGTAAATGACAAACAAATTGTGTAATGAAAAGGAGGCGTGTTGTGCTATGTGTTTTTGTGTGCGATTCCAATTCCCATTTTTATAGAAATATACTCCAAGATATCTAAATGATTTTGTTATTTCAAGTTTTGTGTTATTTAAGAAAAAATCATACGATGTGTGTCTTCCTTTTTCAAATATCATTATTTTTGTTTTCTTTGTATTCAATTTAAAGTTCCACTCATTGCAATAGTGTTCAATGTTATTCAAAATAGATTGTAATGTCATGGGATTGTGCGAAAATACAACAGCGTCGTCTGCAAACAAAAGAAGAAACAACTGTAAGCCATCAATGCTAATTATACCGTTCAAGTCTGTGTTAACATTGTTTAGAATATCATTTAAGAAAAATAAACATAATAAACTGCTGGCTGGGTCTCCCTGTTTCACCTCAATATTTGATAGTACATGATCTGATTTCATTGATTTATATTTTATTATTGATTTGACATTATTGTACATTGATTTTAGTGCATTGATAAATTTGGTGCTGACATTTTCTTTTAAAAGCTTTTGCCACAGTAACAATCTGTCTATACTATCGAACATCTTTTCCCAATCTAGGAAGGCGACATATAGTTTCTTTTTACAGGATAAAGTTTTTGCAATTATTGCGTGAAGTACAAATATACAGTCTATTGTTGATTTACCTTTTTGAAAGCCGTATTGGTTATCTATAATTTTGTCATTTGTGTTTGCCCATTTTGTCAGTCTATTTACCAGTAACTTCGAATAGATTTTGGATAAAATATTGTTAAGTGTAATGCCTCGAAAGTTTTTGGCCTCCTGATTTCCCCCTTTGAAAATAGGTATGATAATCCCTTCCCCCCAACAGTCAGGAAACAATCCATCGTTAAATATTGTATTGTAAAATTTGGTTAGAAAGGGAGATATAATGTCAAACGAACTCTTGAAAACTTCAGCGATCAAATGATCTGTTCCGGGGCTTTTTGAATTATTTTGAGAAAAAAACAGCTTGTTTAATTTCGGACAATGTGAATTCTATGTCTAAATCGTCATCTCTAAGATAGGTGTTATGAGACAGATTTTCCGTATCATTATTATCATAAACAGGAACAATACTTTGGAAAAGTTGCGTGCCTCAAGGACACTAAAAGATGAAAGAGTTAATTTTTAATGTTCTTTTAGATACAAATCAGAAACATAAATACTTTAGTATTCTACCATCTCATGATGTCGAAGCAAATGATAAATGTCAACATCTTCTTGCTGTTTCTTATAGATTGTCCCTACTGAATGTCTTTATGACCTTGAGTACCAGCGATCACTTGGTGTTTTAAGTACATACTGGAGTGTTCCAGACAGATATGTGGGAATCATACCAGACGTGTATTGGAAAATACAACAAAGGGCACCGATAGCAGGTACATCATTGTTGTATTACCAGACTATGGTGTATTTTACGATGTAACTTTGCCAAAGACATCCAAATAATAAACCCTAATTGTAAATTGCTTTAAAACAAAGTGTAAATTGACATTCAGTTAGTCATGCACCTCGTGAGAATCAAAATACATCATATACATATGATATATGCTGTTATGAACAAAAATAACATATAGCAGGTATTTCCTTGTTTCATTACCCAGCTATGATACACTTTACAATAAAGCTTTTCCCTAGATATCTAAAAACTAATCACTATTGTAAATTGATATAAATCATGATGAAAGCTATTCGTTCCGTAAATCGGCCGGGTTCTGAACCTAATGAAAATCTAAATACATCATTTAAAAATGAAAACCAACCAATGAAAGGATATTGATTTGAACCATCACAATCGTTTGATTAGTTCTAAACAGTACACTCTAAATCGGGCATACATATGAAAAAGATACATGTTGCCTACCAATGTCGCATTGCATAAAACGTACTTAGAAAAAGAGAGAATCGCATTGAGATTATGCATAAGAGTAAAACATACAATAACGCATTGACTTGTCAGGCAACAATCTGTATTGTTTGTCCTTTGAATATAGACTTCTGGGAAGACATCACAGATGAAGTCCACATCCCTGCGTCGACAGCTAAACTCTCAACAAGGACCTTCCTTGAGAGCGGGCGAACATACAGATTTATGTTAACATTCTGTGCAGATCAACATTGCTTTCCCAGCTTATACACTGGTGGTGTGACAGTCACCCATTATCCTCCGAAAACGGGAGATATTGACCTGGAATATGATACTGATGGTACAACCAAGGTATGAAATAAAGAAGATCTTCGAATCTCTTTCTACATTATAATGTTTTAAAGACATTATTTATAGTTATAGTATCTTGCTCTAGTGGCCAAATGATACAGTTGTCGTCCCTATTAGGTGTGTTGCATAGTTTTAAAACAGTGGCGAGTGCATTATCAATGAATTCTAATACTCTTTGTTATCTTATTACTTAAAACCAATTATCGATGCCAAGGCGTATTGGTCGCTCTATTTTATGTCAGCGTAGTTTCTTATTTAGTAGATGATTTCCGTTTTAAAAGGAATACTTTTACCATTTCATTTTTTACGGCCGTTTGTACATGACAATACATTACAACACTTTTGATATTAAAGCTGCAATTGTTATTGAAGGCTTTGTAATCAATGACATAAATCATCTGCGAAACTATGCAGAGAAGTTTTACACGTAATATTGTTTGCCATTTTCTTGAACGGACTTATGCAAACACTTAGTTTTTAAAAAGTTCAATCTATATTGAAAAAAGTGTTGTTGATGATTTATCCAATTTAATCTCGGAAGTCAATGTCTTTATCTTGCAGTTAAAAGTCACAATGGACAGATTTGCTGATCCCGATATCGAAGACCCAAAGGCAGCTAGTGAAGCAATTAGTCATTACGAATGGACGATAGTCGATAATGACCATGCGGGAAGGACTGTTGCTAGATGGACGCGTGTGACAATCATAAATGAGATAGATACACAACGGGTACTTGACAGTTATATAATTTATAATACCAAAAGGATTATTCACAGTACTTGGTCGTTTAAAAGATTAGTTAAATGCACATCTTTCGTACCACCCACGCCTTTTTAAAAACGTTATGTTTATCATATCCTTTTTCACACTGAGTGTTGAATTTCTAGATATTTTGTCATCTTAATCAATATGCTGGTTTTATACGTGTTCAGGTGAAAGTTAACACTGTCCGTAATGTTCAGGTTGAAGTTACATTTTATGAACATTTTTTTGCAGATGTCGTTTGAAATCCTACTCGAAGGACGTCTGACGTTCAAGAAATGCTGGCGGTTTAGTATTCGTGGTTATAACAAAGCTGGCCTTTATTCATCAATATCTAAAGATATACACGACTGCGAGGATGAATACACTGTTAAAGACCCACTCGTCTTGGATTGTGTAGGGCCTAGGGATGGAGGTAAAGCTAATCATATGTAATGTATGCTTTCGCCATATTTGAATTGTCTTGAGGAAAATAATAAGCACCCACACAAAAATAACTTTTGAAATTACCATCTACTGTTTATTGGTAAATAAAAAATTAAAACAATAATAATATAATAATAAAAGTTCAGCTTTTTACAGTAAGGTTAAAGATCCTAACCGTTGGAAAATGTTGTAAAACTAAAGAACATCCCCAACATAAAGCATAAGCCTCCATTTTTCTCCCTAAATGTTCGTTCTAACCAATATTCCGAATTCAATTATAACTTAACACAATTACAAAAAGAACCCATTCACAGTCACTGTTGAACCAAGTATAGAAAATACTCGGCTCAGTGTAATAATTCTGAATTAGATTACCTGGTAATTTAACCTTTATTTTATCCCTTTATAAAGAGCCTAGAGGAAGAAGTTATAATTGATACTACTTTCAGACGAGGCATCTGGCGGCAACATCGTTTTCGTCCAGAATACGTTCTGGAAGGAAACAGACAATGACTATACACCTTATGAAAATGTAATAAGTGCCGTGTGGCCAACACTAAGGTAAGCGATCTCGACTAACTTGCTGTCAAACTTTCACAATGTAATTTCATGAGGGATTTTTATTTGTAGCTACGACTTTTACAACTAACTTTTCAGAAACCGATTTGAAACGAACGTCAATTGATCATTTAAACATTTGGAGCAAAGTAAGGATTACATTGTCCAACTCATTTACATTTTAATAAGTAAATCCTTAAACATGATTCACCTTATCGTGTCACTTTCTTATCATTTGTTTTATTTCACACAGATATCCGAAGTATTCTTACGTGGTGATAGAGTTAGTCAACGCAAATTCCATTTTGTTTCATGACCAATTATCATCTCTTGATATTCGTCGTCCGTGTGATGTACCAAATGCTCTTGGATGTGGCTATACAGGTAAATTGTCGAAAACAGAATAAACACCATATCTTATAATTAGCTAACCATAAGTATTTGCACTTTTTCGTCAAAACGTTATTTCCATTAGTTAAATGAAGGAAAGTGTTAAGATTGACAGATACTATCCATCGCAAATCAATCAACATGACTAAATTGTAAATCAATTGACTCTATCACGAATTAGTGTTTAACCTACATTTTCATCCAATCAGAATAAGTCAATTTGAATGTTTCTGTAGGTTAATTTTCCATAAACTACTATCTGAGTGTTCAATCTGGGCTCTATGAGACTGTTACTCTGAATTTACGCATGCGCATAAATATGTAGTTTTAGGCTTCACCTCCAAATTAACAGTCACGTGTACTATAGCGATGGAAAGATCGCTGTGACGTCACGTGGAGCATTGAGCTCCTTATGACATGTGCGATGTTAAAACAATGTGATAAAAGGAGAAACTGCTTGTCGCGAGCAATTCCCAATTTTAACACAATGCTTACAAAAGCCGTTTGAAATAAAAATGAATCAAAAAGAATAACAAATTCTTGGTTTATAGGTTTTAATCCTTAATCTTAACAACGTTGTAAAAAAAAAGAAACTAAATTATATTAACCCATTACCCATACAGAATTTTATGGAAAATAAACGTACAGAAAATTCCAAATTGACGCATTTTATTGAATGAAAATGTTGGTTAAGCACTAACCTGGTTAAGGGATAAATTGCAGCGTAGATATTTGTAATAATTGTATTGATGAACATAGCTCATCCGGAAATGGGAAGCCTTTAAACATAAAATCCGTCATATGAAACAGTTACAGCCATCTTTGCCGGGTGATGGCGACTGATTACAATCAAGTTGAGAACAGCTAATATGTGACGTAAGAAATGGCGACTGAATCTACGTCACTGGGTACATCAATTTTCTTCTTCAAATATGGCATGGTAGATTTTTGACATGCAAATGACAGCCGCGGATTATTTTGAATTCAAAATACTGTGCAGTAGTTTTATGCCATTCGCCAATCGTACCCAGGGAGGCGTGGTTTACCAGTTCAAGATGGAATAGATATGGAAATGTAGATTAAACACTTAGTTATTGAGAGTCTAGATAGTTAAATTAAAACTATTTAGAAACCCCGTCAGTCGTTATCGCTCCTTCCTTGGGGTTTCTATCTCGTTTAAATTTCACTATCTACACTCTTACTAATAATTAAAAGGTATCTTTTCTATAAAAATTGCTCTCATTCAAATAATTTGTGTTAACGTTTTGTTCAAAATGATTTGATTTTCTATTTGAATAAATGCTAGACTCAATTTTAAGGCCTATGTAAGTATTCGGGAAAATTATCACAAAAATGCTTTACTATTATACGAATAGCTCTTATCATAAGTCATCCTTGTGATATTTTACTATCACTTATTAATCTAATACATAGGAAACCACAATCACGTTCGATAGAATGAGCTTGATTTCCTTACAGATCAGAATTTTATCAACGTACGTACTCAACTGGAACACGGAAAACGATATGCCGTGTGTATACACACGAATGCTACAACAATACAGCATGAGAATTGGGAAGAAGGTGAAGAACTACCCGAACAAAGTGTTTGCTCAGATGGTATAACAGTCGATTTGTCGTCACCAACTCCTGGCATTGTTTATATAAATGGACAGCATGCGATGTACCAGGTATGGTAGTATACCATACTTGAAAAATGTGAATGTTCAATATATTTCTTTACATAAAAATATTCATTTTTGTACATAACCGACTCTTGAAGGTTATATGATAAGGCATTGAGTGGAACGTAGATTTAAACATGTAATGTACGGACATACATGTATACATGAAGTCAATTTGTGTTGTTTACTATGTACTGTATTGTTTCTTTTCTAGAAAAAATACTATGTTTTTTCTAGTTTAAGACTCTTTATGAATTGTGTAAATCACTGGTTAGCATGCAACTGTATCCGATAATAAATGATAATGTACACACTTTCAAATTGACCGATTTGATTATTTCCGATTGGTTTGTTTGACTTTTGTAACATTTATGTCAAAAGCTAGGTCATTGTTTAAACTATCTATATCAATATAATTGTTAAGCACTTGCAAATACCTTGGTAACTTGGCTACGTGACTAGTTAGTATACCACAAACAAATATTTGTTTTACGTTTCATTATTTAGCAATCACTTACCGACATTAACGTTGTGTGGGAAAGCTTCATAGATGTTGAAGAGTTGTCTAACGCTCCACATTCAACTGGAATTACCCACTATGAAGTTGCTATTGGTAAGATTATCCCTTTTCCTCTACACTTATTAAACAAAAGACATATATTTTTAAAGCATGTAAATGACTATAAGTGTAATGGGTTGACTCTTGCCCATGTGATCTGAAACGTTATCGATTTGTCTTCGGTGCATTATTCTGCGAATTAAACGATACCATTATAGAAGATTTGAATAATATGTTTTCCCTTCGCATCAAGATATTTTCTTTATATCTGTATAGTAAGTAAATTGGATTTTTAAATATGGTTTTAGGGACATTTTTGTACAAAGCTAACCATATTATTATTCAAGTGTAACTCCCCTCGTAATTGCAATGGTTTACCTACCTGTAATGTTTGCTGATAGTTTATAATGTTAGAATCTTTCCGTTCAAAAGACGTTTGTACTTAAGATTCTACATATAAATGCAGGTACACATAAGGGTGATAGCGATGTACATGAATTTACCAAGGTCAATGTCACCAACCATTACATATTCAATGGTCTGCGTCTACAAAATGGGTATAGGTATTATGCAACAGTGAAAGGTAAACCTTATTTCTTGTCTCATTTTCCAATGTTAAAATGTCATTCAAACAGCTTTTAAACAGCTTTCTAAAACACGATACTCTAGTGTCATTTTGATAAAATGCATATCTTATAAAACACATTAAACAATGGCCATAAGAATAGTTCAATAATAACACTCAGTTTACCATTTGTTCTTAAGCCTGATATCTACATAACAGTGATGATAAGCACAAGTTGTTGCCTTAAGTACTGAAATATTTGTATATGTAGAACATCAGTATGCGTCTAAATTATCTAGTTGCTATCTAACCTTACTGCCGAGAAAAACTCCAAGCACTTGAATTGTTGGTCATTGTATAAATAAGGAATTCACAAAATAGGTATTAATTCATCAGTATTGAAATGTTCAAACTCAAATCATATTCTGTCATTGTCGGTAATGTAAATGACATAAAACTTAGTACCACTCTATTCTTATCCCGATTAAGTTTCAAGGATTTTAAAAGGGACGACCCTACCATTTTCTATATGCAAAGGATAAAATTCTCTTTTTTTTTAAATGGAATATCTGCCATTGTATTCATATTTAATAAATGATAATGACAATGCGACTGGTTTTATCTTTTAAAATTTTATCTATGTAAACTTTAAATCTTGTAAGAAAATGACACATGCATTAGTTCTATAAGATTGTTTCTGTGGCTATATTTTCTTTGTTTTGCATGTTATCTTATGTAGATTAGTTTAATATATTAGTTTCATCTATAGTAATGACAGAAAATGCATATTACTAAGAAGTTTAGTATATGAGGATATCATTAATGCTATTCCAGGTTATGATTTTATTGGACGTTACTCTCTGGCGTATTCCGCACCAATCATTACGGATAACACTGCACCAACATTGTCCAATGAGAGCATAACAACAGATAGACGACATATATCTGACAAAAATGGTATCAACATTTGGTAAGGGTCATATACATCATTACATAATTGTGCGTTTCAGACGTATGCCCGGGGATTGTATATGTAAACCCTTTTAAATTTATATGAATATAAAAGCCTTCATTAATTAAGTAGGTCACCAAAGTGTGACTATTGTTATCAAGCACTCATGTAATTTTAGGAACATCCTCCAAGTCAATGTAGGAAAACATGACACACTGCCTTGCCATGTTTGTGTTACCAAGCTAATAATTGCGATAAAATTACAAATTGTATTTGGCATATATATGGTACATTGTAAATCATTTCCAGCTGGCGAGGCTTATTTTCCGATCCAGAGAGTGGAATCGATCGATACGAATATGCGATTGGTTCAAGATCTGGCTATGATGATATTCAAACGTATACGAGGTCAGACGACGAATGTGTTATTACAACATCTGATAGTATGGATAACTTAGAAGAAGGCCATGTATACTTCATTTCTATAAGGGTATGTCTTAGATAATTTTAATTTGATTATAATTTTCTTTATATGACGTGTATTTACCACGAAGTCGAAAATTAACCCACAGCAGGAAAAAGGTATTTTTCTTTATAGAGTTCTAACTAGTCTAACTGTTTAAAACTTAAATCATTAAGTTGAAATCGCTGTACTTGTATGTGTCCGCGTCCGTTTCGTTGGGAATGTTTGGTTTTGCAATAAAAATGAACATACATTTTTGACAAACCATTGTTAGATATATTTGGTATCTTTATTAAAGTACTGGTTAACTGAAACCTTAGTTTTAATATGAACTAAGGCATTGCCTCTAGACCGCTCTCTCAACTCAATGGCATGGGTTTTGTGAAAAACACTTGCATACTGAATATACGGTTCAATATCAATTCAGAGTACAACTTTGTGGAAATGTAAGAATTGGCTTACTTTGGGGAGCAAATACTCATTTTGTCACAAAGCTGTCATCTTTGTCACATTTAGGTAGGTCTCAGTAAAAGGATAAGTATTCTTGCAGACTCTTAGTGAGCTTGTTTGATGGTAGATGTTCTATATGGGTATAAGTTTACTTGCTTGGGCTGTGTTTGAGGGCCTTTCATTAATAATGAGACATTCATCATGTAAGGACAAACTGCTCATGCAATGTCAGAACTACCAAACTACAATATTTGAATCACAAGTCTGTCTCTGCATGAAATCATAGAATTTTCTTCACAAAATCATGTGTTGTAGGTACTGCTTTAAATCATCATGAGAACAAACAACATGTCATTTGGTGATGAAGAAGGATCATTTTGGTTAATAGTATCAGACAATATCAAACAACATACTCATCTGCTTGTACATTCTTAGGGACTAACTAAATCATATAGAAAGCCAATCAGGTCTTTGCTTGAATTTTTCATTACTGTTCAATTGAGATAAGGAAATACCACATAAATTGCTTTGCAGATCTCCAAAAGATCATTCAAAAACAACAAATAGCTTTGTTGTAGCCAATTGGTTTTTTGTTGAACTTTAAAATAAAAGTAAAAGATTCCATAAATTTCTATTAGTATTTTATTTACCTTTTTTTACACATAAAACACTGCTTTTTTATATGTGTTTATATATCAAAGAACTTAAAAAACAAAATATGCAATAAATGATATGCAATAAACTATTAATAAAATGTAGTTAAAAGACATACATGAAAATCAGCAGACAGTATTTGTTCATGTTTTCAAAATCTTTGCTCTAACACATTGATAGATAATTTTATCTAATGAAATCACTGCTTGATCTTGGGACATTATTTTCATTCTTGATGCCATCAGTTCCCTTGTCTTCATAGTTTAAAAAAAACTCCTGAAAGTTGGAAGAATATGGCAGAAATATGTATGATCACCTTTAGATTTTCCAAAAAAAATAATCAACAAATATTCTATGACATACATCCTTAAGACTTTTATCCAATTTTTCCAAAATATTGTTTCAAATTTAAAGCAATAGCAGATATAATTAAAATTTTCTTTAACCAATGAAAAGAAGCATTGTGACAAGGCAAATGTGCTCTCTGAGCCAATTTCCCTTTGCCATAATTGGTTAAAAAATTATGTTGAAAGTTAAGGGGTTTACCATGGAAACTGAAGGAAAAGTAATAACTTTACATTGATGCATGCATAAAATTTAAATTCAACTCTGATCTTTGTTTCATTGAAAAATATCATACACAAGCAATTGTAAGAAAAGAATTTCAAGTTATGACTCAAGTTTCTGTCTTCCACTGGTCTGCTGTAGGCTTACTAAGCTGTGTAAATAGAGCATGGGCATGCTTTTTGTCTCATTAATCTGAATTTTTGAAGGCTTCTTGAAAAAGAGAAAAGAAAATGAGTACCATAAGACATATGTGACATTGTTATCATAATAGAATATTCCATAGTCCATCAGAGTTTTTCTATATTATTGTCATTTGATGTTATCAGTACCAAATAACACTAAACACTATCCTTGAAATAGTCTTTTGAGGAGAAAACTAAGTTTTGAAACAGTTCATGAGTAAAAACATATCTATAGATTTAATGGTATTCGGGCGTCCATGTAAATCTTCATCTGTTTTTTATTGTACCGAGTCTGTGTGATCCTCCAGCATATTTTGATGTTGTTATCTCTTCCTTACTCTACCAGTAAGTCATCCGTTTTGGCTGTTGAAAGAGAAAAATAAAAAGTATCAATCTTTTGGCAATACTTATGGTGGCATAGAGGTGACATGTATGCGATTTTATTTTTGTTTTTTCTGAGTTAGTAAGTCTAAATAACGAGATAATTAAGTCATTATTTCAACTTACTAACTCAAAGAATGAGATAACTAAGTCGTTATTTCAAGTAAGTAAGTCGAAATAACGAGATAGTTAAGTCGTAATTTTGACTTACTCACTCGAAATAATGACATTATTAAGTCGTTATTTTGAGTTAGTAAAGTCATTATTCAGACTTACGAACTTCAAAATAGCGAGATAATTAAGTAGTTATTTCGACTCACTAACTCGAAATAACGAGATGGTTAATTCGATATAACAAGTTTGTTGACCAATCAGATGGTTCGTTGTATTCAGCAAATTCATGTGAAATGACGTACAGTGTGACGCAATGTTAACCACATTATACTTTAAGTTAAAGATTGAATGGATCTGATTGGTCAACTTACTTGTAATAATGAGTTAACTATCTCATTATTGCGAGTTAGTA
Source organism: Cerastoderma edule (assembly GCA_947846245.1). NCBI lineage: Eukaryota > Metazoa > Mollusca > Bivalvia > Cardiida > Cardiidae > Cerastoderma > Cerastoderma edule. Next base: position 33,686,248 of record OX401404.1, read on the forward strand.
AGTCGAAATAATGACTTAATTATCTCATTATATTAAGTTGGTAGGTCGAAATAATGACTTAACTATCTCATTATTTCATGTTAGTAAGTCGAAATAAAAACTTAATCATCTCATTATTTTGAGTAAGTAAGTCGAAATAATGACTTAATTATCTCCTTATTTCAACTTAGTTAGTCAAAAAAATGATTTTATTATCTCGTTATTTTGAGTTAGTAAGTCGAAATAATGACTTAACTATCTCGTCATTTTCGAGTTAATAAATTGAAATAACGACTTAATTTTCTCGTTATTTCGACTTACCAAATCAGAAAAAAAAATTGCATACCTGTCACCTCTATGCCACCGTAAATTCTGGCTACACTTTAACTGACTGATTATTCTTAATTGGTAACATTTTGGAAATAATTCTATCCCTATGGTAGTCAATTGAAGCAGTTATCTGACAGGAAGAAAAAGAACTGATTGTTGATAAAAATCTATATTTCAACCTGTTTTGACTTATTTTGGTTTCATTCTCATGAAGATTTTCGAAAAAAGAAAGAAGAAAAGAAAAAGTCAATTACACATTTTGAGCAACAACAAATTCATCAACATTTATTGCTTTCAAAAGTTATCTTCTATGGTTATGAGGCTTATGTTTGTAAAGTTCAAAGGGGCATGAGAAAGACTATGTACTTACTTGTATTATAAAACAGAGTCAATGTTTATGCAGGTCTGCATCATCTTTTCTTTTGAATCTTGTTTGAAATTGTCATATTCCCAACTATCATGCAATCTGTGAAATAAAGAAGAATCAACTTAAGGATCAAACCTTTGGGCCAAAATTATCAATTGCAAGAATAATTCAATGTTTGGAAATAATAGTATCACTTGAATCAAGTAAACTAAAATAAGGTGACATATATAACCAAATACTTTACAGGGTATTTCATTTTTTGAAAAGGAAATTCACGCTGTCATCGTTATTTAAACTATCGGCCCATAACGCTATCAAATTGTCAAGACGGTACCTTGTACTCAATTTAAAAGCTCCAACAATAACAAATAATCCATGTCAGCAACTGACGAGTTGACATCGTTGCTTTATTGGTCAGCATAATAGTGTATTCCATATACAACACGATGTGTACCTAATGCTTTCCTTACACACCGCGAAAATGACATAGACCGTCTACATAAACATTAGATTATGCCAAACTGCAGGGTGTAATCACCGAATCGATAGAAGGTGAACACTTATTTCACCGTGGAGTGTTGTGGGCAACACACGCTTTCTAGCCTAGTACTGAAGGGAACATGTACTGTAATACTAAAAAATGAATGCTGTAGTTCTACTGAAAAGGGAGAAGTTTTTTCAGATGGATGTTTGTTTAGAGGAAGCATCTTCGGCGAGGCGTGACGAGGGCTCGCCTTCTCGATTTTTCTATGACGAATTTTGGTGAAAATGGTCTATTTAGCTATACTGTTTTATAACGAAATGAAAGAGTACAAAAAGTTCTCTTACCTACAACCGGCGATACGTTGTCCTTTCAAGGAGTTGAAAACTGTGTCCAATTTAAAGTTTGAAGCGGTGGCGCCGATCCTGTTGTTCGTGTTTTGTTTTTCGATAGAATGGTTTATGTTTCATTCATGATTGGCGGAAATAAACTCAATGAGCGGCAATGAATTTATGTAAAACCAGTCCATTCCATAAAGCCGGAAACACCCGAAGCAAACCCGAGTTTTCTCTTTACAAGGAATGGTTCACTATTGGTAGATATATTGGTAGATAAAGGTAGTGCTTGAAAATAAATTTAGATAGAACCAGTCCATTCCGTAAAGCCGGAAACACCCGAAGCAAACCCGAGTTTTCTCCTTCAGGTAAACCGGAAGCCACCTGTTTTTTTGCTAATGGTATAACCGGTGTTAACATAACTTGTTTCTCGTACGTATGTTACCGTTATCCGCTCTCCGAGCGCTTCGCGCTCTGAGAGAGCGGTATTAGATAACTCGATATAAACAAAAATCAATAAAGATGAGCTAAATGTGTTTTCTTTTTTATTCATGTTGTAATTTATTATTTATAAATTGTCATAATTTAATTATAATCCCTTTTCTATCTATTGATGCCTTCTATGTTCTTCCCCTATCCATCACAGTACAGTTAGCAAACATACTTCTTTTACTCTCTAAATAGTATTGTTTGCTGTTCTGCTCATGCAATTGACTACAACTCAACGCGAAGTCAATCATTTGTCTTGTTGAGTCGCATGCTTTTTAGTATCAATCTCGATTCACATCGGAGTAAAATTTGGCAAAACTACTAATCACCAAAGGTTTCATATTCGCACGGTCTATTTGTTAACCTTTTTAAGAACTGGCTGGCTATATAAATATGAGATAGACAAATCCTCATACATGTTAAGCCTTTATTCTATCAATGGGCCCTTTCCCTTTTACTTGTCAGAAGATATAGTAAGGCACTACACTACATTGTTTACATTTCAATATGCAGCCAGATATCATTATATTCTTCAATCGCAGGGTACTAATGGTGCTGGCCTGTCAACCAATGCTGTATCTTGGGCTACCATCGTAGATTATTCACCGCCTATAACAGGCTCCGTCTTCGATGGTATTATCCATGGCGAAAATGATGTTGACTTCCAGACCGAACAACACACATTAGGGGCATATTGGGTTGGTTTCCACGACCCCCATACAAGTATAGAAGAGTATTTTGTGCACGTTGGAACAAAACCTGGATTAGATGATACTATCGAAAAACAATTCAACGGTATCAGAGAAGGTTTGTCTACGAGTATATAACAATTTGATGTTTAAAAATTGATATTAGCGAAAATATAAACATAGCATAATAATAACATTTATACATGTGGATGGAACATGTTACCATGCATCACCCTTTCAAAATACAGATACATCGATTATATTATACTTTATTTATAAAGGTATATATGTTTATTAGTATCTGGCACAGTTCATTGTTTATTTCAGACGTTCATTTCGACAACCTACACCTGAGAGAGGGTCAGGTTTATTACGTGACTGTAACCGCTTGTAATACTGCCGGTCTGTGCAGCTCAGTTACATCAGACGGGATAATTATTGATTCAAGTGCACCTGTACCAGGTATTGTGAAGGATGGAGTCGGTGTTAGGGACATGGAGTATCAAAGCTCAAGGTAACATTAATCAATTGTGTAAGGTCGGACTATTCCTGTTTTGGGAGTATCAGCTCGTTTTACTTGATTCACTCTTCGGTAACTGAGTAAGTCATTACAATGGTCATAAAATGATATATAAATAGACACATGCATTCTTTCTCGTACATATCATATTGCTAGCGTCACAATCCGAAAGCGGTTAAACGTTTCCAAAGTCCCATGTGAGAATGGTGTTTAAATAAAATATTTTAATCTAGGTTCAGACTTTTGTTTTCTCAAAAGAATCGTTTAAACTGTTAGCAATATCTGCATTATAAATAAACGGTATTGGAAGCTGTCAATTTTCTAGTTCTATGTTATTTTACAAATATATTCTATATATTGTGATATCGCTAGCAGACAATTTACTTAAAAAAGTTAAAATCTAAATCTATGAAAAGGTAATTTTATATATTATCAAAAAGCTGCTTCATTATTGCAGGAGCTACGTTGCCTGTAAGTGGTTTAACTTTATGGATGCCGAGTCAGATATATCTCACTACACCTGGCGATTGGGAACTGTAAAGGGTGGTGATGATATCATAGCGGCAACAGATGTGTATTCAGCCGATGAAATTGTAATACCAGATGTACAAACAGCTACAGGACATGTGTTGCCTACCAACAAACGACTTTATTCTACAGTCAGAGCTTACAACAAAGCAGGTAACAAAACTACCTAAACGTTGTTTAGGTTTACGTTTACTACATTGTATAGTTTACCAGCATTGTTCGTGTGTTGACCTTTTTGCATGATTAATCATGACGGTGTATGTTTAATACTCGACATTCTTCCGAACAAAGTCGAGACCATTCGACAAAGTCAGTCTACTGTTGATCTTTTTTTCAATTTCACAAATATTCAAACAATATAAAGTTATATTGATAAATTGTTGTTCACTGCTTTATTGATTTTCCGTAATTTTAAACAGATTGAATTGAGGTATGGGTAATGTAACGTACATTGTAACCATATAGCACCAAAATAATACGTATACAGAACAGCGTCCATGCTCTCGGGCTGTGCGGCTTATTAAGCACGTGGCCGAACATTACGGACGGCTCTGATGATATATTTAGATGCTCAGCATTGTGTGTAAGTCATGCTTATCAGGCAGGTCAACAGACGGTGAATGTTGGTGAACAATACATTGGTCAAATAAGTGTGTCTTAAAAGGATGAGGAGGATGTCAGACAACTATCAAGAAAATAAGTGAAGTTTCTTCCAGACGGTAAACGTGTTGAAACACAAGATTTAACTCTATTATTTTCTTAATGTGTTTAGATTCGACAACGTTTAGTCTTTTATAGTGTCCTGTATCATTTTTAGTTAGTTAACGGATTATTTTCTCCCTTATATCTTCAGGCTTGATGTCAGAATTATCTTCTAATGGGTTCGAGGTAGATAACACAGGGCCTGTCTTTACAACGCCATTGACACACGTACCAATTGGCTCATTGAAACCGGCCACTTCAATATTGAAAAACATGCTAAAGTTCACATGGAAGGTCGACGATGCAGAATCCCATATTCATAAACAATACCTTTCAATTGTGTCGCATAGAGGCGAAGATTTCAATAGTTCCGTACAGGTATGATGCATATGTATTATTGATACACATCTTTGAGAGATACTGCTCCTTGATCTCTGACAGTTTGATTACCATCGCCTGTCAAAGTCTTATACTGAGTAACATACGAGTATGGTACCTATATAATGTAGGTATTGGCCCATTGTGATATTCAAAGAAAATTGTATGTCAGTTGTTTGAGATGATGATGAAACATACGAAAGTCAGACAAAAACATTACCTTATCAAAGAATTCCCAAATATAATAAAATAATGCTTCTAGATAATCAACAACAACGCTTATCTTGAATCTACAGTCAGCACTTTCATACAAAATATCAGTCTATTTAAGACATAGACCGGATTTTATGTAAAACTGTTCCCGATCAGATAATTTCAACAATGGCAACGCATGTGTTCAACTGACCAATGTCACTCATTTAAGGACATACAGTAGTGATAAACGTTGTCTGCATGAATACACTTTGCTAAAATGAATTATGTTTTGTTGTTGCAAGGTTTACTACCGATTGAGCATGTTTTATCAACATTTAAAAAAAGGGTTATATGATTTGTATATAATGTACATACTGCTTCAAAACAGCATGATATTGCGTCGATATATTAACATGTACCTTTGTGCTTTTCCTGGATGTTTTATGAGACTGTCCTTGTAATTTGGTCATAAGTCCGAATTATTTGACATATATTTTACTTTGCAAATAATGAGCTTGGGTTAACTAAGATGTTATAATCAGGCGATTGCCAAGCGATGGCAAGGGAACTTTCCACAAGGACACAAGGACACAATATTAACATTTATTTGTATATTGTGTTTTGTCAAATATTTTACTTATTACAGATTCCTGGTCTTGTTCGAGATTATACTTTTACAGACATCTCCTTACACGATGGCAGTTTGTATGAAGTCGTTCTACATTCATGTAACGGTGCAAATGTGTGTGCAAAGTCTTCAATTACAGATATTCTCGTAGATTCATCAGTGCCTACGGCAGGTTGGTATAGCAGCAATCATGACGGGACAGAGAAGTTATTTTTACAATAACTTTATAACTTACTGTAGAAAGAATCAATATAAGGTTACATGCCTCATTGGGAGACGTCTTAAAGGTAAACAATGACAACGCTTACAAAGGACCTGTTTCTTTAAACATGTGTTGTAGACGTACGCTTTTATAAGATGTGTTTAAGGCACATCAATGGGTGTCAGTGATAAATAGAACAGGTTTATTGCTTTGGAAACCTGAACTAGTCTGTGTGAAAAAAATGGCCTGATAAAAACGATTCTCTTTTAAGGCGTCCTTGTTAACTAACGGATATAAAAGAAGATGGACTTAAGATGATGCAATACTTTACAATAACACTTAAGAGAGCCTTGGACTTAACAACGAAATGTCTTCTTCCTGTATTATATATAGTGATAACAGTTTCATATATATTCAATAGGTACATTTGCAATCCACACTGACCACGCAGCGAATTTACACCGACAGCGAGAGTGGATGACATGGTCGACGGATTCCCTTAAGCTGGCCATCATAGGCTTCAGCGACGAACACTCTGGAATTGTGGGATATCATATTAATATCGGCTCCAATTACATGGACTCAGATTTAAATGTCGTAAGTTTAAATTGTCGTATTGACTTAGTCTACTTAAGGTCCTTTATTTGAGTTTCCCAGATGGTGTTGACGCCTTGCTAGCCTCATCCTATCGAATTGGTTATGTCTGCAGTATTACTCGGTCATGGTTACAATGTTCAGATTGTAAAGCTTTAACACATTGACCATTTATGATATATCTCAAGTAATGTCATCATAATAACTTCAAAGTCTAAATACCAAGTACGTTTTCAACAAGGCTGTTACACATAACAATGATATTTGATTAAGTAATTTATCAAACATAATACACACCCGAAGCTTACATAATGTATTAATATTTACAATTGGAACATAGATAAATTGCATAGCTCTTTAGCTGATGCTTATGGCATTTTCCTTGGTAAGAAATATGTGTGTTGCTATATGAATCTATTCTGAACTCTTCCATATATTTTCCAGGATCAAGGTAGTACCGTGTATGCCTTTCACAATAAAGATACACCCCATGTCTCTAATGACGAAGGAAAAGTGCAAATATTCATTGTTCAAACAAGAAACCTTTCTTCATACGACCATATATTTGTGACTCTCTGGGCTGAAAACGGGGTAAGTCATCGTTCATGACATTGGGTATATCAATGAAACACTTTGGGCCTAAATCACTCAAATGCGATTGTATGGTATTTCATTTCAAAGCAAACTTCAACTGTAGTCATGGGACATAATCAATAAAAAATTGTGCTATTCTTCTTATTTTGATCAAAAGCCGTTCGATACAGAATCGACATACTGTAATTCGTTTATGTAAGCTGTATTGATAGAAACGTTTATTTTCAAATGTGAACATCCTGTTGTTCTCGAAATTAGATCGTTTTCGAAAGAATGATAGATCTTTGAAGCTTTGAAGTTTTGAGAATTACAATCCGACTTATTTGTAAGAATCCAAGCATTTTGTCTTATGACTATTTCGATGATACGCTCACAAGCATAATGTTTCAAACACGTACTAAGGGGCGTTCAACCATCGTCATATGTACTTTATGCAGATTGTTCTACCATTGTTCTTTGTTAAATTATGTTCTATAAACAATGTAAAATCCGACAGCGTAGCTCTAATATTGAATAGTGGGTATGTCAAAGAATAAGTATTTATCAAAGCACCAAAGAGTACAGTCTGTTATGTAAATCCATTCCGTTAGTCTCTATTTGTTATAACATTCTTTATTTCCTTTGAAAAGGTAGGGCTTATGAGCGAGCTCATCCATTCTCAATTTAAACTGATTGATGGAGGTTTCATGGAACTTGTACGTCGATGCTCACACTACTCGTGTCAAGGTCACTGTGTATGTGCAGCCCAGGACCGGAAATGTCCCACAGACTCAACTACAGAACCGTGTTATGATGCTACAGGAGGTATTGTGTGAACTCCTTTTTAAAATCTAATATTATCGACATACGTTGTTTGTGTATGGTTGTTGGAATCATATAGCACATGAACATGTACAAGCTATACATCTCACTCGAAGAACCTTTGCAAATATGGAAATAAATCTCCTACCTCTGTATATCCTAGTTAAAACATTGGTATTCCACAAGACAATGGATGTATATATTCGTAAACTTTAAGTCCATGTGCGTGCGAAAAGTTGTCGAGACATCATTACAATAATGAAATCCCCAAGACTTAAGATTCAAATGAGCTACTGCATTCATCTAACTTTCGTAAGGAAAATGTGATACGTAGAAAATGTGATACGTAGTACACGTACATTAATTATATAAATTGGTGCAATGGCGAATAGGTTAAGAAAATGTTGTGATCTTTTCAAACAGATGCAGAATATGCGACTATAACTGTAACAGATCGTGTGAATATTGAAACGAATACAAACGGAATAACACACACACCTACAAACACTATGCTTGCGGCAACATGGGACATTATCGAAACAGATAAAGTTCAACCCAAATGGTAAAATGACTTGTACTTTATGAAGTTGATAAGGATAATTCTTATGGTTAATCATGTATAGTATTGCTTTGAAAATAAACTACAGCTAAGTATTATGGAAAGGAAGTGTAATAACCAGAAACGTTTAATTGAAAGGAAATATAGATCATTTAGTAATACTTTACGTCGCATGATTCTTTCGTATTGTTATAGGTACCGTTAGAGGTTCAAACAATCGATTGATTATTTTTAAATACATGTGTTTTGGGCTAAAAATAACTCCTGGACGATATGTGTTAATCATAGTTACCATTTATAAATAAATGTTACGCATGGTACTTGATTTTCGAAATATTCCAATATTCGATTGATTTGCTGGAAATGACCAATAAATATGTAGCCACCACAATGAGTGTACATAACAAAATCATTTTGCGTTTACAATAGTAATGTCATAATCGAAAGCTTGTAGCTAAAAATAAGTCAAATGAATTATCTCACAGACCAAAAGTTCCTAAGACACACCTAAGTAAACGCCATTTAAACGTCAACTGTAAGTTTTCCTCAAACTCATAAAACAATTGGATTATTGAAGGTATGAATGGAGTGTGGGAGTTGCTGAGGAACGCGAACCGCATGGTATCTTTACAAGTACAGACAGGATCTGGCATGATGCTGGGCGAAGAATGAATGTAACGGTCTCATTTAAACAAGGTAAATTCTGATGATAAATGTATTTTCTATATTGGAGAATTGAAATGTTAGTCCTAAATTGAATACTACAAATCCTCTGATATTAGTAACTCCCGATAGATGTTTCTAGATCGAAATGCTCCTATCAGTAAGGAAAGCGGTGTTCAGTTCGTAAAACAGTACATTTGAAGCATGGTTCTGCGAGAAACGTTATTTTATTGACTGTTTATTGAGTTTTTAATTGAGTCGGTATAATTCTAGTTAGTATTCACTACCTGTCATATTAGCGATGACGGATGACCACATTAAAATCTGAACGAAGGAATTATTGTCTCTTACTAGGTTTATAAAATATAACATGCTTCGCATTTTTAGATTTAAACGATCTGTCAAGAAAGAAGATTTCGTTTTGAAATATGAACCTGTAATAGCTTTATCAGTTATCATATCTTAGGTAGTTGTTCGTATGCCCATAAAAGTAAAAGCAAACTTCCCGTTATATTCCAGATAGAACTCTCCATGAAAGCGAAAAGTATTCCGTTTTTGTACGAGCTTGGTATGACGGTAGAACATTCGCAACATTTAAAAGTCCAGGGCTAATAGTTAACCAAGCAAAACCACAGATAACAAACCTTTTTGGTAAATCTGTAAGTATGGGTAAAACGTTTTATTAATTTAACATATTTGCTTTGAAACAAATTTACTATGATTTACCTTGAAACTCTTAAGAAAATATGTAGGAGTATTTATGCTCAATGTTTTTGTCTGGAATATTCGTCTTGTCCAACGGAGCCCATTTTGACTGCCCTTTCAGATTCCTAGACAATAGCCACTATATTTGTTATGAAGAATTACTGTCAATAAAGTTTTAAACAATAGTATGTTTAACTACAGGCTTACGGGCCTAGACTTAATCTAAAAGATTTTTGTAGTAGGGAAGAAGACATTTCAATATACATGTATCAATATAGATGTAAGACAATATTCAATTCATTTTAGAAATGTTTATATTTTCATCACCATCAGGTAAAAGAGGTTTCTAGCTTCAGTAACAAGGACATTGATGTATCTAATGAAACACAGGCATTGTTCTTAGACTGGACAGGATCCTTCAAAGACACGTTCGGAATGTTGACAAAGTACAGAGCTTTTATCAGCCCTTCTTCAGGAGGTATGTTTTACCTTTAATGAATTTTGAGTAACGTTGTTTTTCTAATGAGGGACCTTTGTGTTTGATTGAGATTCTTTCTCATGCACTTGCATATGATAAATCCTCCAAAAAGTGGTTGTGAACGAATGTGGAAGAAGTTGTCTTTGACCGACGCGTTGGAAATTAAACGACTTCCGTTATATTGAAAATGAAAGCAATTGTGTTGATCTAAAAAATAAACTAACGACTTCCGTTATATTGAAAATGAAAGCAATTGTGTTGATCTAAAAAATAAACTGATAATACAATTCACATGTAGGTTTTAAGTTCAAGTAATTTTCTAATTTTATTTCAATAAGTAACCATATGAATTGAACATGTAACAACATTAAACTCTACTGAAGTCTTCAGCTAGCGTATCATTCGCTACAATTTGGTCACTGCAATTGTATCTCCTCGTATGGTTTCATCTTTTGATGAAAACGCATGGCAAGATCAAAATATGGTGATGATGATTAACAATGCCTTTTAAACCATTGCATTTTCTTTGATGTTACTAAATGTCTACAGGAAATAACCGCGAGCTATCCAAGGTATCCACGACACGTGTTGGTATTCCTGTTTCTGAATTAAAGCCAGGCGTCCATTACTACAGCAGCGTGCAAGGATTTACGTTTTCCGGTCTACACACATGTGCAGTCTCTGACGGTTTTCTTGTTGACTCAGACAGTCCGAGAATGGGCACCGTTATGGATGGAACAAGTATGAATATTTTTTTATTATTCTTTATTCGATAATTGCTATTATCTTTAGCAGAGAGTAGTGGTACATTATATTATTAAATACCAAAACCATGAAGCATTTTTCGTTTCACCTTTGAAAACCGTAACCCGATATTGATTTATGATTTATGGGTTATTTTTTTCCAAGTATCGAACTCGTCACTTTCCACTTACGAGAGAGACACGGTACATAAACATCTGCATTATAACAACGGTTCTGAAGTTCGCTATTACAAACAAAAGGGCGTGTACCACGTGCTGATTCAATCTATATAGACTTCATACTTTATAGATAACGTATTACTAGACTTTATCTTTTTATTAGATGAGATGCCATATGTTTATTTACAGATCTCCTTGACTTGAAATACCAGAACCATTCGCGTCTGTTAGCTGCTCACTGGCATGGATTTACAGATATTCATTCTTGCGTTGTATCGTATATATGGTGTGTGTCTAGTGCAGACAAAGCAGGGACGTGCGACATTGTTCCTCAAACTGAACTTGGCATGGATACAATCGTATCACGTCCTCCACAAAAAGATATAGAAAACGGTATGTACACTCGAAAACTAGAAATGTTATTTTCCCTGCAGTATATGATTGGTCAAGGAAGCAAAAGACCTTCTGATGATTAAAGACATACAATACTCAAATACGCGGTCATCTGATATGTAGCCCTATTGGAAAGCTATTTGAAATATTTGTTAAAGTCTTCAAGCAATTCTTGCCGATCGAGAACTTGTTTATAAGCCTGCAACACCTGCGTTAAGAATCTAACCTCTGGTGTCAATGCGATCGTTGTTTCGAGTACACTACAACGAAGCCGATAAGAAAGATTACTGCCTGTCTTAAATAGACAAAGCATACAGTTTCATTGATAGAGTGAGAAAATAGTTACATGCGAGTGTTAGATGGCCTTTAATGAGCATTTGTTTTTCACAAAGTTTTCCTACCGGTAGGGGAATGTTAAAGTAAAATCCATTGATTTTGGATGTCAGCTAGTCTGGTCATGTGTGTCCAGATTGGGAAATTGTACGATGCATTATCTTGTACATGTACTTGATTTCCATCATTAGGTCAGATGGTCGTTAACGAAGTGTTTGCAACCGATGCAGCTGGCCACACATCCGAGAAAGCTGTTTCTAACGGTGTCGTGATAGATAGAACTGCCCCTTTTCCAGTGCGTCAAACGATACAGGGGGAGAATCTCCTGAAGAACCCATCCTTTGAAGACGCTGACAACTCAATTGATCTAGCATATTTAAAGCCAAACAGAATATGTAAAGCGGAAGAACTGTCCTCATGGAATGTAGCAGGGTGTTTCTCCGTGGTTTCTGGAAAAGTTAGAGAGGGCAACGCTGCTTTATGGATACGTGGGAACATCTCCCAGGCCATACCGTCTTTAAATAAAGAACACGCATATTACTTGACATTGTATGCAACACACCTTCCATCTAAAAATAACACTTTATTAACTGAAGAGGTAAGTGTCCAATTCGGAGATGAGCGTCATCTGTTTCAACTTCACTCGCGACCTGGACACAGTGGTTCGAACAGTGAATCGTCATGGCAACTGATATTGTGTATGCTTCAACCTAGGGATACCAAACAGGTTCTGACACTTGGAACATTGCCAAGATCGAACGGTATCCTAATAGACGACGTAGTCCTCACGGAAATGGCCGATGACGATACAGGCGACGGCGGTCTTATCAGTGTTCACGCTGTTTTAGTACACGACTTTACATCTATTCACGCCTCTTGGAAGTGTTCTGATCCGGAAAGTGGCATACATAACTACGTCTGGGCTATAGGTAAGGTCATATACAGGGCATTAAAAGTTCTGAGCCATCCTTAATAGTACAACATTGAAAATAGTATATTGCATACACTCTTATCAGATGCTTCCGGTATGGATGAAACAAATTATGGTAGAAAATGAAATGGTTAACTACAGCCATTTCCTACTTAATTCGTAATTATTGATTAAAGGAGTCTATGGTTAACTATTTGAGTTTAGTGACGTTTAAATAAGCTATTTGCAAAATACAAAGAAGATTAAGGACGTTTACTCTACTAACACTTGTGAATAAGTCTTCAACTCCCACATTTGCATCTAGATGTTTGCAGTGCACACATTGGCCGTCATCATTTCTGTTATTGTAACTGTCACACAGCTCAACAAAATAAAATCGCACACACAAGAACAATAACGCAGAGAGAAATGGACAGACTAGAATCTTCACTGAAAGGACACTTCTCCTTTAACATCCTTATTCATCTTCTTGATTACAGGAACTGTAAGAGGTGGCTGTCAGTATCAGAAATTTACAAGTGTAGGACAGAGGCAGTTTGGGACAAATACCAAACTTAATTTACCACACACAACCGCTCTATACATTACCGTAATAGCTACAAATGGCGCTGGAATGAAAACAGTGTTTTATTCCGACCCTCTGTTAATAGACAGGACACCTCCTATAATATCGTCCCTCAACGATGGACCAAATAAAGGTAAGCGTATTTATTTTATCTATGCAATATTTCTACCTGTTGAATCGGAATCAAATGTCATTGCTGTAAATTAATAGGATGAAAGTAAATATAATCCATGCATTATAAGGAAGGATGGGTTTTATGATTAATTGAATAAGAAATGATTTTTTATACACCTACTTTAAATTAAGATTGTTTTCGCCATTGTACCAACGCGTTTATTTTACACATTTTACAATTTGTGACTCTTTTTCATAAAGACGCAGATCTAGATTTCCAAGGAAACCGGGAGATCACCTTTACCTTTGATGTGTCTGATGATGAATCTGGGGTTAAAGAATGTTCCTGGGCATTAGGTAAGTCACCATGCATTATATAACAATAGCCTTGTCTTTCATTGGTTGGCCTTTTACCATTATCGTTTCATCATTCAGACCTATAGTAATCATTCAAAATTCTCGAGTGAAAATCTGCAAAACATATATCATCGTGTTAAATATTGAAGGAAGTCGTATATCATCCAGTAAAGTATATGTCGCCTTATAACATGTTTCAGGAACATCGGAAGATTACAATCTGGTATCAGACTATCGTCCGCTGCAAGATAACGCAAGAACTGATAGTTGGCGCCTTCCAGTTACTATGGATACGTCCCGACCATTCTATGTTACGGTACAATGCGTCAATAACGTCGGCTTGTCCTCGGAAATGAGAAGCGACGGCATCAAAGTTATACTTTCACCGCCAGACGTTAGTGAAGTTGTTTTGGACATTCTTGGAACGTCGGATACGCTCTATCCCGCAAGGGATTTCTATCAAGGGTCACACGAGGAACTGCGATTAAGATGGTCGGGATTCAAGTCCACAGATCAAATCAAATTTTACCAGGTTAACCATCACTTTTGATTTTCTTGCCGACTCTGTATTGTAGATCTGTTAAAACGCACTCAAGTGTGGTCTTTAGACCTACAATTTCAAAGAAAAATGTTGCAGTATTTACCTAGTTAGTAACTTTTCTTTCCTTTTATGTGTCTTCTTTACGTTACATATCTTTTTTACCGTGTATCCTTTAAAGAGTCAAGCTATTTATATTAAAGTAATTCGTCCGGCTGTCTCACAAGAGATCGCCAGTTATGTTTGGATATGATTTGATCTTCAATATGTATAAATTCTGTATAGGACTTATGTTTAATCGATTCTCATGTATTAATTCTCCACACATGGTCGTTCTCGACCAGAAGGTTATGCAAATGATCACATGTTGATGCGTTGCAATCTGACGCTAAAACATTCCAGGTCATTTCATTGTTCTTGATTACCAACTGTGTTCCTGTCAAAGCAGTTCGAAGAGAGTCGATATCATTGTTTGAAAAAGACAATATGAATAGTTTTAATAAATGGTCTAGTTTCAAAGTGTGTACAACATACAACATTTCTCATATATTTTGCTCTGTATGCTTTCTGTCTAAATGTAAATTATAATTTTACACTAGGTGAAGGTTGTCGGTGGGAAGATAATGAGGACATTTGAGGTATCGGACAGCGAAGTCGCCTCTACATTCGTTCATCTCGCGGATGTAACAGTTGACCAGGGCGAATATAGCTGCATACTAAAGGGGGTCAATGAAATTGGACTGACCAGCGAGCCTATTGTAAAGAACTTTACAGTAGTTCTCGATTCACCTGTTATTAAAGGTAACATAATTTTGAATTCATTATTTATTTAAATGTCGGTCGTATCGAATTAAACGTGAAAAATATTAATACTGTAGTCCCTGAACTTGTGGATGCGAAATGCTAGGTTGATAATTTGTCGCCATGTGCTATGCAATAAAATGACAGATACTCGTTTGATAGTACAATTGTTTTACATATAGCCATGTTAAAACATTGACACTTTGTCTCATGTATTTGGACAAATGAGAACATGATTTGTTGTTCGAAAATGATCAAGTAAAAATGAATACCAATTGCAAGACGTATCATGACGCCCTAACAATACTTACTTTCAGATACCAACGCCTTATCAATGACATGGGACACGTTAACACATATAGTACGGGTAGACTGGCAAGGCGTATTTTCCTCACCCTTTGACCTCTATTATGAAGTATCCGTTGGTACAGCAGCCTACAGTACTGATATCATCATGTGGCAAGAAACTGTCTCCACACACATCGACTTTATTCTTACACAGGAGGATATTGGAGAGTTCGGGAAAGAGATATACGTCGTTGTGTCAGCAATAACTCCCGCGGGAACGTACAAGACCATCTCAACCAGCCAGCTGATTACTAATGAAACGCCACCTTAATCATGAAAATCATGACCAATTGATTATATGTATCTGTCGCTTGATAACTGTGTGAAGACTGTGTTAATTGTATGTGGGGTTTTCTTTTCTAAATAGTTTTCTTCGTGTAGATATATTTTGACTTAACATATTGTATTTGATGTAAGGTTATAGCCATTTCGTTAATGTTTTATGATTTTTTAAATGGATACTCTATTTTTTAGGAAGAGAAATCTTGATATTGTGTTTCAATGCGTTCAACCACTCAGTAAATGTAAATACATCAATGACTATCTCATTTTTATCACAGAGGGACTGTTTTGATTTTATTAAGAGGGATTTCGTTGTGGTGTTAGTTCTTATAGAAAATGTGTTGTGCTCTCTTGTGTAAAACAACACTATATAAAGGAACTGTTTAAATTTTTAAAGCAGGACCGGCTTTTTGTAACTTGTGGAATCGTGACAGAGTATAGTTTTGGAAAGCATATATAAGCAAACATCGGCTTGAACGTATGATTAACCCTTCTCTGATATCTAATGGAATCCCGGAATAAACCCCCGCCGGAATAAACCCCCACCCTAAAAAACGGCACAGCGGAATAAACCCCCACTCCCTTATTGCATACACGGAGGAAACCCCCACTTTGTTTTCAGATAGGCGGAATAAACCCCCACCGTGTTTTAGATAGGCGGAATAAACCCCCACCCTAACTGTTATCCATACTGTAAGGCAACCATTGACACGTAATTCGATTCTGAATTTTCCAAGTTTAAGCAATAATTGCATAATTCAAGTTGATTAATATTGATCAAACATGCTCATCATAGTATCTCACCATGATAGCACTAGCGAGATAATTGACTATTTGAAAAACAGGTGAAGTGAGAATGATTATTAATGAGGACTGATATAGACAACAACATATTAATAAATATTTATATTTATCTAAATAAATCGAACAAGAATATGTTAAATAGTAATAAATACTGTCAAGATAAAGCACATTTTGAAGCACATTGTTGTCACAATCATAAAAAGTACTAATGTTGCCGTCAGTTGGTGTTATTGAAGCCGAATGTTGTGGCCGATGGAATGTAGGAACTCGCAGATGGTCTTCTTACTAGTGTACTGATTATCTTCAATTTTCACTATAATATACCAAATAGATATGAGTGGGGGTTTATTCCGCGTATGCCTAATGTGAGTGGGGGGTTTATTCCGCATATGCAAAACAAGCGTGGGGGTTTCTTCCGTGAATGCAATAAGGGAGTGGGGGTTTATTCCGCTATGCCGTTTTTCAGAGTGGGGGTTTATTCCGGCGGGGGTTTATTCCGTACACCATCCAATGTGGTGGCTTTTGGAAACGCTTTTCAATTGGTATCATATGTACATGCTGGAACCAGAGTAGTTGATGACTTAAAAAACTAAAAAACTAACGTCGAAGACACGATTGTATAATGGATTTTAAAGTTTCATGTATAAAATGAAATAAACAGGATCGCATATAAAATAGTAATCGAAATGCTACACGCACAAGCAATTTCTTACACGTGAAAAAAGGTTGCATACAAGCCTAGAAAATAGAAACTCGAGTTTGTCAATTCCCTGCTGTCTCTCGCTTACAAGTTATGACATGTCTAGATTTCTAAGAGGTTCCAGATAGTATCTGTTTTCATCAACTTCAAATAACGAATGTAAGATTGTGTAATACAGAGTTGTCAGGAATGCATCAATAGCTCTCTCTCCTAGATGCGATACACATAACCATTTAAAGTCCTTTAGAGTCCAACATTTGAAAACTGAACTTTCTTTTCCGCTGAGAAAATCCCTTTCACTATTTAGATACGCCTGTCACAAGCTCAATATTGAACATTTAATTGGGGAAGTTAAAATTTGTTTCCATTCGATGATGTCAGAAAAAGATTATCGTTATGACTGCGTCCATTCTTGATCATGGTCCGAAGAGAGTCTATGTTCAATTGGATATCATATAATACACGAATGTTGTCATGTGTGTAAAATGTCACTATTTGGCAACAAGGTGTTTGTATTTTACATACAATGATGGTAACCGATGCGAGCTGTGGATCCCATTGAAATATATCCACAAATCCTTCAAGATTACGTATTTACAGTATTTAAGAAGCATATGGAATGTGTGATTTCGAAGAATATATTATTCATCAACTAATGAGACTCAACTAATAGTTTAAAAATATATGTAATTTAAGTTTGTTATTTTATATTGTAGACTAGAAGCCCGTATTTAAGATAAAATGTCTGCATCCTGTATTCTGATTTTGACAACGTCACATTTTCACATAGTCTGCACGAAAAGTCCTTGCTCTATACATATGAAAATGGACATGTTAAAAAAGCTGTGCATATTACATTGCAGTATTGACAGGTTGCATATTTCACACCAAAAGTTGGAAAAACAATCGTGACCTGTAATAGAATGTTTATTTTATAAAGACTTTGGTTTTCATTAAAGGGTTTTAACGTCTATCATGTTGAGTTATACCTATTCCTCACAAACCCTTCTCATATAGATCAACACAATCGTTATCTACTAAATAACTTTATAGTTCAAAAACCTATTAAATGAAAACAATTATCAATGAATAAAACCACGTGTAACGATACGTAAGGTTTATGTAAATATAATACAGTGTCAAATATCACTATTTTTATTAAAAGCAGAATTCTCGTTTCTGTATGTACTAACGTTCTCCTGTGAAATCTTCCATTAAATACTAGGGGAAATTTCTCCAATGACACAGTCTATGGGGGAATAACGTGACCAATGTTTACGATACAATGTCCAATAAAGATGGCCGCGCCACAGGTGTTTAGCTTTGAGTTGGTATTTAGCTTTCCGCTTATGGTGGCATATGATAGCCCATGCTTTACAATGTGACTATGATTAGCAAAAGATGCACGGGGTCCTGGTCCATTCATACCTGCATTAGGGCCAGGTGTCATAGAATGGGGTGTGGCCTATGAATTGCCGACCTCCAATTGGTCAATTGTACCAAAAGCAGCGTGTGGTTTTAATTGTGCATACATTATCGGTTGTATTAAAATGTTGATGATCGGTCAAGCATTATCTTTTTCATTTCTTTTGATACTAAAATTTGAGAGTTGTGGGGTGTAAATATGCGATTTTAAAACGAAAAAAAAAAACAAAAACGGATGTAAAACAGAATGTTAAAAAACTGTGCATCTATGTTTCTCAAAACAATGTTTTCAATAAACCTAACGAACACATCAAAGGAGAGGGTAACAGATTTCAGTGTAAAGACTTCTCTGGTTAAACAACGACGAATTAATTTAGAGGTTTTTCACATTCAAGTGTGGATGCGCAAAAGAGGGCCAAAACGGTCCGCAATTTAAACGATTGAAAATGAGGGGTAAACTTACTTCCGGTCTTTCCTTCATGTAATTATTCGTGATATCCTTTGTTAGTGTATGTTTAATTGATCGTATTTTATATGATATTCAGATTATAACAGACTACATTTGGTAGGAAAGACCTTTATGCAGTGTACGCTTTTGACCAATTCCGATGTCAACGAATAAAACCTGCGTATACTTTGAAGTTCAAACGAGCTGACTGTAGCTATATGTCGTCTCATTTCCGCAAGTTGTCGCTTACATATTAGAGCAAAACCTATCATTTCCTTCACTGAGTTCCTTCATTCAAACATGTCCCCGGCAATTTATGGCGGAACGTCAAATAGAAAACACAGAATAAGTGTTGATTTGGTTCCATTTAAAAACATGATAATCGATTTAAGTGTGGATAAGTTACAAAAAAGTCATTTACCGAACTGGCCATCACACGAAAATAAGATCAGTTTCAAAGAAAGGTCCCATAAAGGAATGAGATAAAAGAGTTGTCATTTTTTTAAATTTTGAAAGCAAAATACAATGAAACTTTTATGTTTATGGTTAGTGACAAACGAAGGAAAATGGCACGTATAAGAAAATATTTCGCTTTTTATATTATTTATACTAGTACACGTCCCGTCTCCAGTGGGATGTACATATTCTTTAAACTGAAATTTGATTACCAAATTGTGCTCAGACATTTTATTTTAGATCACTTAATTAATTATGTAATTTATCCAAATTTATTAGCTATGAACAACAGGACAATACTGTATCTTTTTGTTGGAACTGTGTAAAATACTTCAAAGCAACTGACTTAGGCCACTGGGTTACTTTGATATATTTGAAAAGGGACTTTGTGTCTCCAATCAATGGTTGATCGTCAAGGCCGCCAAACGGCTCAAGAAAAAAGTTTTATGACTTGACCATATTGTGCGAACGTGTCAGATTGATGGTAATAGAGGCTTTTCACATTATTATCTCGCCTGTGCGCACTTTCTAGCGTGGAGATTACAAACATTAGCTCGTTTAAAATGAGGGGGTAAACTTACTTCCGGTTACTATCACTGTCTATATTCACTCGGATAACATTGCATATTAGTTTGATTATTTTCCACTCACCGAAAAATTATGCATTTTGAGAAAAACTGTGGCGGATATGAAATACATTTCATTGGTATTTGTCTAGGATTTAGTATTTAGACTAACGATCTAAGCTGTAACGAAAAGCATGCTCCAGAAGCTTCCATTTTTTGAATTTATTCTAACCAAACCAATCAAACAACATAACAAACCTTCCATTTACTGATATGTAAAAATCATTAGTTAATGCAATGAGAAAGAACACAGTGGTATTATATGGTTAATTGCCTATGTAAACTTATATAATAACCGTTTCTACTTATAAACATATAAGTGTTTATGTGTATCAGCACATAAAATGTTTATGTATCTCTTCTCTGAGAGAATGTAAGTCGAAATCTGACTACGTATTTGCCTAGTCGTATACTTATTCGCTCGGACAAACGTCAACAATAGGTCATGACACAGCTAATTGCTGAAGTGACCGCTCGGTCAAATGAGACTGGATGTCTTCGATAACTTGGAATGTACGTGCCATCATATTAATAAGATAAAATTATCTCATCTTTATATACAACAGCGTTATTATCTAATAATGCGCATCCGAAACAATGGTAAGCATTGACAAAACACAATAAAACATAAAACAATACAATGTCTTCAAAAGTATTTAAAAGATACGGTCGCCCGATTTGTGTTGTTAAAATGTCGGCTCCTAATATATATTGTTAGATTCTAAACAAGGTTCGGTTTTCGTTGCTTAGTAAGTTATTAAAATAGTTATTGGTAAATCGAATCCGCTAGGACGGAATACACAGAATGATTAAACATCGACCAATAGAATATGATACACAAATCACGTCTGATTGGATTGGCTATTATCTATGTTCAAATAATGAAAAACCATACATCTAGAATCAATTAAGGACATCAATTTAATTCTAGGTTCGTGTTCCTTTTATAAGTCAAATATTTGGGATTTGATCTAGGAAATGTGAAAAATCACTGTTTACGCTAATACGTTTTCTTTACCTTTCAATGCAAAACATTTGTCTATATACCGTAACAACATTTCAATTCTATGTTCAATGGCCCAAAGCTCCTTTCGACTAACAATGCCGTCCTTTGGTTCTAAATGTGTTTCTGTCATAAACCTATCCACAAAGCTACCATTCATTTCAAGAAGCTTAAGATATACACTTCTTCTGATCTTGCAACACTGGTATACTGGCGCGAGAAGTACATCGTCTCTATGACGACAAAATCCCTTTCCTTTGTCGATCTCTACATTAATGAACGCGCTGCCAGTGTTATTCAGATACATTATGTTATGTTTAGAGTTTTTCGATTGTGTAAGGAAGTCCTGAACTGCCATGTCAAGTATGTATAGGAAGTTTGAAGAGTCGTTGTATGGTGCCTTCTTTCTGAACTCATCACAGAAACGAGAGTCTCCTGTACTCAGTGCATGTACTTTCATATGGGCTCGAAATGTTTTGAAGTGCATAGGGTGGAATCTACTATACCGGTGTTCAAATGGAGAATAATGTTTTAGCTCTAAAACATCTCGATTCACCCAATACATTACAGAACCAGAAATCTGGCCTTTATCAAAACAGTATAAGGAAGGTGTTCTATGCACGCAGGTCCACTTTACACATACCCTAACATCTTTATGCTGAGACGACGAATTGAATACTTTAAAACTTTTCTTAAACCCCTCGGTTGAAATGTGTTGTATCTCCTTGAACCAATCCAGAACTCTACTTGTGGTAAACGGCATGGTGTTCAAACCAAGCATTCTATTTATAGCAAAGCCTGTAATCTCGAACGCAGGATGTTCGCAGCCAGATTCACATTTATCATTGGGTGCATTAAGCTCGGGCTTAAACAATACTCTTTGACCTCCTTCCAATGTCAATATCCACTTCATGGTGGGTCTGTCAAGAAGAAACGTTATATCTAGTATCTTTGCTGTTTTCATTTTCATTAAAACTTCGTCCACATTAAATCCGTTTTGGTAAAGTTTGTTGTCTTTTCCAATACCATTGTCGACTGTTTTCCAGTAATCCGACATCATAGAATAGAATTTTGATTGAGTACCCATTGAATGTCGGGTTCCATGAAACACAAACTTTTTCTCTGCGTGCATGTTTATATTTTCAAAGTATTTGTCAAAGGCAGAAGAATTGTTCACATCGAAGGCATGTGTATTTTCTAACGGATGAACTTTAGAAACGTTTTTCTTAAATTGACTGTTACCATTATCATCGATAGTTTTGTTGTGATCCCTTCCAATGGCTAATCTTCTCCCCTTATGGGGAACCGTGTAATAGTGTGTATCGTTTCGTTGTGTTTTGTAACTGTCGTTCCCAAATAAGTTTATTCGGTTATTTCCATAGGAGAACGCGTCATGTTTATAAACTATTGCATCTATATGTTTCAAATCGGCGATAAAATCGTCCATCTTAACAGGTTTGGGATCGCTCCACACAGGGGTTTCTCTCGTATTCGCATGGTTTACAAGATATTCAGATCTTCCGTCTCCAGTGTTTGGATTCTTATTCTTTCCGCCGATGAGAGTTTCGCTTTTCCTGTCGAGTGAAATAAAAGTTTGTCCTATCAAGTCAGTTTTAGCTATCCAATCGGTGTCTCCAGTAGTGCGAGATACTGTCCCTTGGTTGTAATGGTATGTGCACACATAGGCACAGAATATAATAAAAGGTGCAATGGCCATATATCTGATGCATCTGAAAAAGAGTAAAAATAAAGACCAATCAAGTGTAATGCCCAAGACAGCGTTTCCAAAGAGGCTCTCTGCTCTACAACCTCGACCGACGCTAATCGTTCATGTTTCCCCTATATTGTTCTAAAATGTTTAAAACAAGTAACAAGTCGTGTCATAGCTTATAGGTCCTTTAGTTCTAGATCATCTCTTGCTATGTTTGTTTAAACTTATTCGTTTTACATCGATTGTGAAACAAGTTCTTGCAACTTAGATTAATCACTCTCGATTCTGCTTTCTAGATACATAAACAGTACTCGCGCCGAATGTGGATTAATGCAAGTTCGCAACACAGATCCCGCTTTTCACGGGGTTCGAACCCACGACCGTCGTGTCCAGAAGACGACGCTCTAGAAATGGACCACTGTCCTCCACATCTTGCTATCTAATCAAGAAAACTAGTATATCATTGAAGAGCATAAGGTTAAGCTGTTCTTATTGATTGCATTTATTTCGTATATCTTGTTGATTGATTTAAGGGAAGTTCAATATATAGAAGATTTAAACACTTGGACGCCTTCAAAATATGAAGCACCATTACTCAGAAATGTCTTGACCATTTTATGGAAAACAAATATAACATATACTTAAATTTCAAAAGTATATTTCAAACAACAGTATTGCTCAAATCCTTAGAATTCTCGGCAAATTCCTATAAATATATTTGTGTGTCGTCTGCTTTTCGAAACCTTCAGTATCCGCTCAATTTTCTAGGCGGCTGGCCTGGATCTAACCTGTTTGCATAGGATGAAGTCGATTCCAACAAAATTATGGTTAAACAGTTTATTACTAGTTTACTAAATATGCATTGTAAATTCGCTGTATCTTTATCAAAAGGTTATGACGGTGTTAAGAAGAGGTTCAATAAAAAGTTTGGTCCATGAGGTACAAAACGTTCAAGTTTGGGCTTTTCATTGACAACATTTTGCATGTGAAGCCTATATTTGATTAAATTATTTCCGCTCTTACAGAAACGATTTCTTATATGACAACAAGGGTGAGAAGAATTGTTGAACAAGCTACCGCATTATATTAAACAGGAATTGTGTAAGCTTTTTCAAAATCAGGACCTTTTTCTTTTATCTTTTTATTGGAAATATTTTGAGATGTCATTTACACTTAGTATGTACCATTGTCCATAAAATAATGTTCGTTAAATTTCCATAGCTATCCCATTAGTTTTTAAGAATATTTCTTTAATAATTGCAGAACGATAAAATATGAGTAATGTGTGAATTGCTCATTTTTATCCATTTATCATTTAGTCACAATGGTTTCTAAAATCTTCTGAAAGGAAAAACATCTTATCAATGTTTTATACAGTTATACAGAAACAATTTGGGAAAAGTCGTTACTTTTTTTTTCTTTGTTTTTATTTAAATGAACGGTTTTAGAAGAAACCTTGCGATTTATATCGTCACAAAAGTTTTCCGTTTAAAACAATACTCCATTTGAAATCATAATTGTAAACGTCGCTTGTCCAATTATTGACAATAAAAAAATAGCTGGGTCATAATAATTAAGAACAGTTCCCTCGCTTACCAACCATGAAAAAATGCTTTGTAGAAAAGGGGTCAAAAAATGACATAACATGCAAAATGTACGAGTACTACTTTCACTATCAAAGCTGCAAGAAAATTATTATTTTACTGACAATATGTAACGATTTGCCTTCTTGGTTTGGTAGTTAAAATAGATTGCTTCTAATTATTCAAAAACACAAACTAACTACACCTTTTGATCGTAACAAGCCTCCAAACAAGCTTTTGGATGTATATGACAGGTGATGATAACTCGATTTAAGAACTAAAGCGGCAATTCGAATAAATGTGGATCAACACTTTTTACCAACCGATGCAGCTGTTACTTAAATGACATACGTGTACACCATGTCAGAGACAACAGATGAGTATATCACCATTAATCAATATCGAAATTATTGTGTACGATCTGGCGGTGAGCTTATACAGGGAACCAGTTGATTATTAAAGGAAGGTGAAATAGCTGAATTGACGTTTGATTTAGGGGAAGTGGTCTACAATGGGCCAACTTTTATTCGATTATGCTTTAAACTAATATATTCATATAGGTATGATATTCTTATGGAATAATTCCTGAAGAACCGGTGTCGTTTGAGGTCTGTGTAAATTAATATATAGGATTTGTATGTGAGACTGAATAATCTTTTATTTGTTACTATTTATAGAACGTCCATTATTGAAACTCACGGGGCATACGACGATTTCGCGCTTGCCCAGATCGCGTTATTTAAACAACAATGTCGCTGTTTAACTTCATTACTGTAACGTGACTGTTCGCGATAACATCCTTTGATAGCCGGACGCCTCGGGCCTATGCGTTGAATATTCAAAAAGAATATTGTTCTCGTCATCATCGATATATAAAAAGATTATTATAAACCCTTCATGTGCAATCCAGGAATTATTATTTCATTGTTGGTAGTTATATACGACACTTAACACCACAGACACGATTATTCTGACTTTGACGGACCTTCCATTGTAGACCGCTTCACTTTGAGCCTTCGTTATGGTATACATTAAAAATTGAATGGACAAAGGCAGTTTGCGATCGGTGAGATCGAACTTAAGAGGCGCTTTGTTCGCTCCAGACTGTACTAAGCGTCAAAAGGTTCAGTTTGTGCTAGACTGCTTCCCCCCTCTCTAATTGACCTTACGACACAGAGCAGTTAACCACGCCCACCGTAAATAGGGGAGGTCACTCTAATTTTCTCCGACATTCTGAGTGAAATAGCGTCAATGCACAAACTTGGATCCCTGTCATTGCCGATGATTTCGGATATTCTTATTGGAAATCGGAAATATTCTTACAAAATAAGCACCTGCCTTTATTGCTGGATAATATGTACATAGCATGACAATTTGTAAAGAAGATGGTATATTTTGAGCGTTAGCAGAGACATTTATAACAGCTCTGTTATATATCTCTATGGCGTTGGGGGGGGGGGTGATTTACCCCAGCAGTGTGGGGTCCGATCGGCACCAAACACGATCCGTCCAAACACGATCCGTTCAAACGACATTGGTCCGTTCGGCACTGGTTCGACCGGACCTTCAAAATGACCGTATTTCATACTACTTCAAAACAGTTAATTTGCAGTATTTGCAGGTTACGAACAAAATTATCTCATTTTGATTCTTAAACGGTTTGGATTTTTATTTTACTAAATCGGCGTATATCCTGAATGATTCAAAACGCAGACCTGCCAATTTTGTCATGTTGAAAATGGTATAATAGTGTTGGTCATGTTGAGATTATGGTGTTAAACAATTGCTGATAGGAACAATCACTATTTTGTTGTCAAATAAGTTAATAATGAAGACTTTCGAACATAATCTTTTGTATGCTACTTAATGGATGGTTGTCGGTTTTGCTACTTGATTACGAACTAAGGGTCATTTTACCAAACGAAATATTTTCAATTGTTCAAAATTTAAAGAGTTTGCAGACGTCATTTAAATGAATATGATGAATTAATACTTTTCTGATAGGGCAGACCATATTGGTGAAAAAGGATAACTTGCTCGTTAAGAGCAATTTCTCCTTTTCCCACAATATTTTCCCTAGTTGTCTGTAACAAAGTAGTCAAATGTAGTTATTATTTGGTAAAGGGTTAACAAACCTCGATTGTTAAAAAGGGTTAAGGGTTTCGACGCTAATTAACATCAATCTGACACAATTGCACTTTATGGTCAAGTCACAAACGCTTTATTGTTTAGCCAATCGGCGGTCTTTGTTATGAATATGTAACGATTCGCCACAATAACGACTCGCCACTAACGATTCGCCACAGGTTCATATAACGATTCACCACAGATTGATAACGATTCGCCACACATTAATAACGATTCACCACAGTTTATAGATATGTGTTGTATTTTAGTATACGTTGTTGATATCAACAATCATCATTCAAATCGGAAATCTTTATTTTATTATTGTCTTTCCTTGTTCATATAAATAACGAATATTATTTGTATATATAGTCCTTAGAAAAGTCGTCCCGTCAAAGGTGTGAAAAATATCACAATTATCAATGGATTCGGTGTGGCTTTAATCATTGTACATTAAAGAATAAATAATTTGACAGTGTTAATCATGTTCCTTAATTAATAGATAAGTGGATGTTGATTGAATGTTTAAAGACTTTTATTTTTCCAAGTTTGTTACCTTGCTGTGAATTATGAAAGGGAACGTGCCGCTGAGTGATAAATTGTTTGGAGACAGTAAGTATAAATACGCAGACACCATAATTGTTTCAAAAAGGCAACATTTCATTTAAATAACTTAACGTCAATGCCCATGTGGCGGATATTCTTTCTTTCGAGTTCAGAACATAAATTTTCGAAATTGGACTTGAGCATGGCAATGCTCATTGTCCATTACAATGAATTTATAAACAATTACATTTATTAACATAATGTACATACAGTTTAACAATAATTGTGCACGTGCGTGTCGTGCATGTTTAAATCAATGTCTATACTGTGGAAGCAGGTAAAACACGTGTATGGGGGATATAAAGAAAAACTGTAAGGATACATTTTATTTGGTAACGGATTAATTTTGAAGGTTTAATGTATTTTTCCTTTCATTCAATGTATTGATGCAATACAAGGAAAGGTTATGTAGTACTTTTTTGTTTTTTTGTTTGTTAAATTAAGGGACAAATAAATATAAAGTGGTATTCGTCCTCCAATCATTTAAATCATAAACAAAAATCCAAACTAAATATAGTAAGAAAGAATAAGCACAATCAGGTTGAGTTTTCAATGTTTTAATGATATATACACCTCCGTCGCTAGAGTCCACCAGATTATCATTACCCATTGAAGATGACAATACGTATCTGACATTTGACCTTTCACCGAGACATTGCTCTTTCCTGAACGAACTTGCTGAACCCTCTATCATGGAAACAACAGTTCCAGAAGAAGCCCCTGTCACATACCAGGTCATCGAGAAGAGAACAGAACAGGGGAACCAGACACTAGTTTCGTCAGATGGTTATTGCTACGTGATTAACCGGCGACTGAAGGGATCTGTTGACTGGCGTTGTAGCGTTCGTAACAAGACCACTAAATGTTCAGTGACCGTTAAGCAGATGGGACAGTCTTTCCAGAGGTCTCAAAGCTCCCACAGCCCAGCGAGACCAGGAATATCTAGGCGATCGCCGATTGGTGCCAGTACTCCAGAACAATCCGGACCACTGTCTACCAAGAGTGTGTTTTACAACATTTTACAGCAACATTAGATTCTTTAAGGTATTCGGATAAAGTTGCAACAAGGAGCTATGGATTTGTTTTGTTTTTAAAAGCTTTTAAATTTGGATACGATACATCGATCATTACAGGTAGGTGGATTGATGGGCTATAATAAGAAAGTTAATTAATTGTTTAAGGTGCTCTAAGGGTCCATTTAAAAACAAAATCAATTAAAATCCAATTTGAAGAATTTGTATATATCCAACTGGAAACCATGTCCTCTCACAACATTATCGATCAATATTGTATTTTTAGTTAACATTTGATTCATTATCAAATGCAACTAATAACATTCGTCATTATGTGTCAATTCCGTTTTTTAAAAACAACAATTCTTCATTTTCAAACGAAGATAAAAGACAAAAATAAAACTTTACTAACATGTGAAAGAAAAAAGGAAAGAAAATTATAGTTCATACTTCTATTCTTTACATCGTTTTATAAATTAACTGTTTGCATATATTTACTAATTGCGTGTAGATCTCAGTCATTTCACAATATATGTGACAGATTTTGGAAACGGGATAAACTCTACTTCACCCACAAGTCTCTCCTTATACATAATTTCTCTATAATAAGTACTTAGACAATATCTTAAGCAGTATTGACGAAGAAAAACGACAGCACAATAGTGCTATGTGTTGACGGAGTCGCACAGCGTGTCGGAGAAAATGGCGGATAGCAACCGAAGTGTTCGCTGATTGGTCAGTTCCAGCTGTCAATCAAAGTCTGTCGTAAGGTCAATTGTTCCACACGAAAGACAACAGGAAGTCTACACATTTCGAGCGATTTAATTGGTTGAAATGCAACGTTTAAAAAACAAAACAACAAAAACAACGGAAAAACCCACATACGTTGGTTCCTTTCCCTGAATATTTTTTCAGAGGCAATACAAATTTACATAATTGAATAAAGAAAATGATGTCAAATTAACTTATTTCATTTTAAAACTCGTACTAAAAATCATTTTACCAACATTTCCCGCAGGAGATTAGTTCCACGCACTCTAAACTTTGTCGGTTTATCCAATGAAAACACCTCTTACATAATATTGAAGTCGCAATGTTGCTTCTTGCAAGACTTTTTTCTTTTTCAAATGAATCTGCCAAATGCAACATCTAAACAGGCATCTTAGTGGTTAAGGAATCAAAATCATAACATAACTTATAATTTAACCAATGTAACGTGTTACACCTGAAATATTGTTTAAAGCGCCGTGGCTTAGGAATGAAACCAACAACATTAAAACTAGCGTAAAGTCTTTCCCAAGTATGATCGTGCCGTTTCATATAAATGTTTAATTATCCTCCTCAGACGAAGATATCGCACGTTGTATAGCTACTCATTTTCTTCACTATTTTTATCTAATCGAATGGACATCAAAGTCTACTTTACAACATTCTGGCATTGGAACCTTCTTCACAATGAATGGTCGATTTATGAAAACGGTCCGATTAGGTTTTAAATAGGTGTCGTACATACTTCAAGTTGCTAGTTCACAGATGTGAGGAAAATTTGACGTTAAAATGTTGTTTCTTTAAAACTGTAGAGCAGATATACTGATGTATGATACATACTTGATAATAGGCTTTGAGAGTGCAAGCAGTGTGAAATGGAGAACCCAGAGCATGTTTACAATGAATAGATATGGGGAGCGACGTGAGAAAACCCACCTTATGGTCAAAATTTTCGATTTTCGTTTTTTCAGCTATTATTTTAGTTTGATTCTTCTTTGTTAAAATGATATAAGTCTCATGTAAATGCGTCAAAAAATGCGGTTCCTATAAGCGTTCAAAGACGTCAGGTAAGTAGAGAAATATCACGCAAGTGACGCGACGTCAGTGTTTTGGCGAACGGCGTAATCTAAATCGACGTTTCAATTTTGGAGTTACCATATCTGAGCTCTTCAATTTATGAAAACACCTTTCTAGTTCATCCTGGTGCCAAAGCTTAGGAAACAAAATGTTCATGTTTAGATTTAATTCAAATTTATAAACAATCCAATTCAATTGGTTGACAATAACATCAAAGGAAATCAAACACTACAGATCTAGCGGTCAACAAATGCACTATTTTCACTTTTGGCCTGGACTTACTGTTACATTGCATCGATTCCTTGAAATAAGCAGGTACCTACTTGAGAAAGGTAGTCTTGTTTTATTTTTCACTAATGGCCAGAGATCCGGAAAATGCCGGTTATGGACCGTTTTCGGTTGTGTCGGACCGATTGCAACTGGCGATTTAATGAAAAAATCTGTCTGGATACCACGGAGAGATATGGAATTCTACACCCTTAACAGTACACGTTTCTCTGTTATCCCAAAATTAATCCGTTAATTGTAATTCCCGTGTAAAACAATGTCTTAGGGTTTGATTATGGAAACTAATCAGCACGCTTGATTGAGAAGTATAAATTACATGTTTGTTTCACGAGAACCGATTATTTTAACAACCTTTGGTCCATTTTTAATGGCACTTGGTAGTTTGCAAGAAATCAAGGAATATTCATTTGTAAAGCATGGTGTTCTATGAAAAGTTTGCTTCCCTCGCCGATTGAAACGCGGTCTTTTAACAATGAACAATTTTCATCATAAATGTAAGGATTGAAGATTCGGGTCGTTTTTTGAAAATGCTAAACAACGAACAGATCATCCTGTTTATATTTGAAATTGGTCGGCTTTTTCTACATTAGTTCTTGTATGTTAACAATTCAGAAACAAAATAAAAAACTTTTAAAATGTATTTTATGTGATGTCAAATTTTATGTTCATATGGTATTGTCATCTTAGCACAATGCATGGTTTAGAGAAGGAAGGACACAGAGAAGACGTCTTTTTTTTTACCGCGGGGGAAGCGAAGAAGTATCAGAGGGAAGGCCTTATCTGGGATCGATTGGAATTTGGAGATTTCCTGATTCCTTTCTTATGACCGATAAGTCTTTTCGAAGTACATATTTCAAAACCAACAATCTGTATGCCACATATGCCAGCTGAGCCTTAGTTTCGGAGTCGTTGTGGTGACACTTGAACGTTATGTTAGCTAAACATCTAATATAGTATGACAAGTTCTATTGAAGTCAGTTTCTTTCATTAGTATACGCATAAAACACAGAGCTGCATGTGCCGATCATCTCAATTAATAGTTGATGCGCGTGCATATTTGTTTCATTTCGGAGTATACATGTGTTATATTGCGGCAATTGCCCTACAGTCAATAATTAAAGACAGTTTTTCCACATTGGAAAAGAAAATATGGTTCCAGTCAAAATGAGTTGTAAATCCGAGACCTACATGAAAAATGCATGTAGATAGTATCTTTCTGTGCTGCCCTGTCACCACCCTTCAAAAAAGGTAGCCAACGACGAACTAATTGTTTTGCCCCAAAATAAGTACAGTGTAAGCTGTTTATTAAAGAAAAATAATAGCCTATATTATAGAACTTGATAAAGATGTCAATAGTGATGGAGTTTGTGTTTGTTCACGAGTCAATTTGATCGGGTCAGCAATGCGAATCACAGACCGATAACCGGATGCCATATAACAGTGTGATGTTGGGCACTATCCATATAACATGCAGTCGCGTGAAGAATTATGAGGTCGTAAATATGTTATGACATTTGACGCCTTTCTCTACCTGTTACCTATCATTAATATTGATTTTCCCGCTTTGTTTCCTATTTTTCGTGTTTTATTTTCATTGTTTGTCTTTTGATTTGATCCCATATCACTAACAGGCTAAACAGAATACATGTAGATGATTTGTGTCTTTGTGTAGGAATGGTTATCGGGATAGGCTTCGGATAATTATCCGATTGGCCTTCGGCTCACCTGAGAGTATTCATCCGCCTTGACCGATAATATTTCCGATTCACGAGACAAACCATCTATTGTCTATATACCACTATGATACAGTAGTTCAGTCATGTCGCCGTATTTAGTTAAACTAGCCATGTTTCTTGTATGGCATAACCAGTGGAGGACAATATTCATCCAAAGCAACATGCAACTGTTTAGGCGTGACAGACAAATAAAGAATGGCGAAATGATTTATAAAAGAGAAAGAAGATCTACATAAAAAGCGGAACGGATTTTGTCTGTACGTAGATATGTGAAGTACCACGACAGTTATCCGCATGCATTAAGCATACATCGTGATCTCATTCATTATGCTCCAGTACCCAGTCAAACATGGAGATGACGGAGTCTGGTCCGTGTTTCTTGTTGCCAACTTGAAGCTTCTTCATATTATCAATGGATATGTCGTGGAACAGTGGTAACGTTTTACCACAAACAACTATTCCATTTACACGGACAGTTGATTCATCTCTCTGCCTTTTGTCCCGCTTTTGTTAAGCTCCGTGACCAGGATCTGTTAGAGTGTCATGACTGTCAACTCTTTTTTATGATTTTACAAGACTAGAGAACGAGCGACAGAATATCATTTTTTTGGCACTTTAGTTAACATCCCTGACCACACTCTTGGATGCAAACATCCCCAGAATAGGGGCCCTGGTCTGTATTAAAGTCACAATGAGTAAATGATCAATCCTATCTGGACGCAACATATGACCTAGCCCGATCATCGATGTTCTAAATTCACTACCGTTATCAACTACTGGGTGTCCGCTGTCGTTTTCCTTGAAATTATCCTCCAGCACGTCCTGACATATGGTTGGTGTGCTTTCAAAGTGGTTTAATAAGAATGGTTCTAATTCTAAAAAATCCAAGGACATTACTGTTAAACCTAGGGGTAACTTTGATTTTAATACAGCTATATAGAGAACATTTATACAAATCAATCATATGATAACTGGTTAAAGGGAAATAGAATAAAGAAACTCAATAACAGTTGTATGTAAACCTAATTGTTAGGAATAACGACTTGGTAGGCCTAGTCAGTTTTGCTTAAATCTCGGTTTTTAAAATTGAATCCTCGGATAATTGACGGATCTTCTGCAGGCAATATGTCATACTTTACATGTAGTCACGCAGTCAATAGAAAATGAGTTCTGATTAAACTTGATTCAACTAGGAATACAAGAATGAGAAAAGATTTGTCGGTAACATTATTGATATGTTTACTTTCCTGATCGAGGTTTAGATTTCACTGAAAATTTGTATTATAATGAATGTTATTTATGTTATTTATAGTAAATGAATGAAGACTGATTTTAACTCTTATCCGCAGTTCCTTCTTAGACTGGAATATTTTACCGTGGGTTTAAAGATGAAATGTTCAAATGATAGTTCGCGTTTGAAAACAGCGGGGGAAACTTAAACAACGCCGTAATAAATGACGTCACTTTGACAGCGATTTATCGATTATTGCGCGTTAAACCATAAGGTGGGTTTTCTCACGTCGTACGTCATATATATACACTGTATTCAGATCAAAAGGCGTTGCAACGATTTTTAAATCAGTCACATACTATCTGTACACGTCTAACACTCGTCAGTCGACGGGCGCTCATGGCAAAAACAGTTGGTCTTCGCCTGCGGTTTCTCTGTCGAGTGTTAGACGTAATGTCGTTGTACAGCATGGGTTATTATATATATATATACCACCAGAACCAGAAAATTGATGGTCAACTTATGCGGGATACATTATGAGGCTATCATTGGCAAAAGTTCAAAAAGCAAAGCTACTTATGGCGCGGCCATCCTGTTGGGACATAAGATTGAAAACATGTGTCACATGATTCCTCCATCTGTTATTATTATATCAAAAATACTTTCAATAAGGTTTGGAGTATGGATTAAAAAGATATTAAACATAATTTTGATACAGTTAATATTGTGTCCGGAAAAATGGGTATGAAACATATTCTCGAGAACATTTGAAAATTGGTTAGGATACAACTTATGTTTGAATTATGGGTTGAAAAAGATATCAAGCATGTTTCGAGCATACCGTGTTCAGTCCATACTTGCGGTCATTTAATCATTCATTAGTTCATTTCCAGAATCCCAATTTGAGAACATGAAATATATATAGCGAATGATAAAAACGATACCAAAATTTTACCTTTTATTGAATCGAAACATCCTGCATGCTACCATCATTTGCCCTTTTACGACCCGTTTTCAACAAATTTTATCCCCGAACTGTTTTTAAAAAATGTAGCACTAAACTTTTATCCGCGAAAACGCACGCGACCGATGCAAGCTGACAACGTGTCGTTTAATGATATGTCTGTCTACCCTGAGACACTAGTACAGGTGTATAAACCTAATCTATGCTAAACTTCAATATAGCTCCTTTATTTCGATGAAGGGGATATGTCCTCATGATGAAATTAAACGGCAAGAAATAAAAACTAAGCATGCTGGTTAATATTCTAAATACAGATTTGTGTGTCGTCTGCTTACCTAAACCTCAGATATCCAGTGGAATGATACTCATAGTAGCAAACAGGTTAAATAACAGGCCAACCGCCAATTTACTTTAAACAACATATGTTAATCACTCTCCATTCTGCTTCCTCGGTAGGCTACATAACCATTAATCGAGCAGAACGTTGCCTAATGAAAAGTCGCAAAGTGGACCAACACTTCTTATTTCTGAGTAAATCTCTCACATTTACTGGGGAGGGGCAATCTATACAACAGACCATAACGGATTTAAACACCGTGTGGTCGAAATAATCATTTTAAGCTATGGCCAATGGCCGAACAAATGATATGTAGATATATACGTTCAAATGGAATAGTTTACGTTTATATGTGCCGGTAAGAGGAACACCCACCGTGCTTCAAGTACCTTATCAGAAGACAATATTGTTTTGCTTGCCAAAAGAATAAAGATGATAAATGAACAATTTCAAGTTCTTGCAATTACAGAGTTGTTTAATCTGTAAGAATAAGGGGGACGTTCTATGTTTGACCTGTATTTGACCTAATTATGAGCCTCTGGCTCTAAAAAAGATCTATAGGTAATGTTCGCCGAGTTGTAATTGAAAAATTGTTAAACGAGTCATTATACCCTAGAGAAAAATGGGATTCATTGCCTTGTACAATGCAGTCGTGTCTTCTGTGTGTTCTTGCTTTCAGGACTGACGTTTCAGCGTTCAATAGGACAGAACAAATTTGTAGGTGCCAATTTGCACTGTTAAACGAATTGCGAACTTCTTCTCCTACTCATGAGTGTGAGTGACTAGCAAAAATCGTCGCTTTCTCAAAGACTGTGCTTCGTTGGTATCAAACGTTAAAGGCCCGTGGGAGGAGATGAATGCTGAATCAAACTACATGTATATCATTTAGTAAACTTTGGGTCCGATTCTAATAGTGATCACCAAAAGAACCCATCGGCTTAACGTTACCGTGAAAGTCAAATAGCACTCAGCAAATAAATGATCAACCGTTGTTAGCAATCGATCCAAGGACAGTAAGACCCAGTAGTACCGAAAGCATGTGTGGTGATAGTGAACGTGTGACCTTGTCGTATATAAGCCTGTGTTCTATATGTAGATTTGTTTTTCCCGTGATTGGTGAAAACATTGTCCATTATTAATCCTTATAGTGTTGGAACCGACTCCATGCTTATGCAAACAGGTTCGATTCAGGCCAGCCGCCAAATAAATTGGCGACTGGCCGGTGATCTAACCTGTTTCCTTCTCTGAGTATCTTTCCTCATCAAATTAAGCAGATATTTAAGGTTTTGGAAAGCAGACGACACACAAATCTGTCTTTAGAAAATTACCCAGCAATATAAGGGTTATCATTCAACGCACGTTCACTGTACATGAGGCGGTTCAACCACCTGTTGCAGTGAATATTCGCTCACCCTTTGCCAATAGAAAATAATCTATAGCCCCAATTGGAAGAAAATAGGAAGACAAAAGTCTTAATTTGGGACAAAAGTTTGGTGTTTGGTATAGGGTTAAGCTTAAAGAAAGCTAATGTTTACCTCCAAGCATCATAGTAATCAACATTCACCATGAAACATTTATGTCCAGTGGCTATACGCTGTAGTACAATGCACATGAAGAATGCTGGGTAATTTTCTAAAAGTGGATTTTAGTGTCGTCTGCTTTCCAAAAGCTTAAATACATGTATCTGCTTAATTTTGATAAGGAACTTTGAGCAGAGTAGTGAGCAGGTTAGATCACATGCCAGTCACCAATCTACTTGGTAAAGTAACAGAACAGCTGTTGTGTAACTATGAATAAACTTATATTTAACTTCCATATTTCCTCACGTCTGTGAACAAGCAGCTTTAAAAATGGTAAGTCATGGCTAATAATGGACAATGTGTGTCTCTGCAAACGGTGTGAATTACAATGAGACAACATACCCATAATAAAATGAAACCTAACATTTAACAACAACATTAGGCAAGCCTGTGTAGCTACACTGGTGGTTCGATTCCCGGCTCAGTCATAGTCGTTTATGCGTTTGAAAGACTGGTTGCAGTTGGGTTACAGGTCCGTCTCCAGCAAAATATAGAGAATGTAAATGTATTCAGCGGCTTAGAAAGACGTTTGTTTAATCAGGAAATACAGTACAATGACCCAGTCCAACCTCTCATGTTTGTGCATATAAAGTCGTAAATAGAGACAATATGCCAGTGGACAATCTTATGAATATTCAATGGGTAATTAGCATACAAGTATGACTTTTTTATACTTATGAAACAATCAGGGAATGAAAGCAATCGTATCTACTCGGCAATCCCCGTAACAAGTCGGTAGATATACCTCGTAGGCAGTACATGAATACACCAGAAATCCTGGGGTAATTCGCCTTATTTCCGGCGGATAACGCAAAATGCACACAGGCACTAAATATGTGTTTAAATACACAAAAGTTGGTTATATATCACAATTAAATGTTTTTTTACCCTTTTCATTAAAGATGATCATATCAGAGACATAGATATCTATGTCACTGATCATATGAACACATCTTTGTTTCATATTTTGTCAATCGGCTCTTTCCGGTAATCCCCGGCTTGTGACGGGGATTGCCGAGTTGATACGATTGGCCCTTCGTTGCTGACCTACTTTCAAAAATGGCTCCCCATTACCTCCGAGGTTATTTTAAGAAATGGCCGAGGTGTTCCGAATGGGAATGAAAGGTGTCCCTAAATGTGAACTTATCAGATTTACCAAACGAAACCACCTCTGCCATGGTGAGGATGCAGCAATATTGCTTCTTGCAAAACTACTTTCAATATTTTCGTTTTCAAAAAAAGATCTTAAATGCAATAACTAAATAGTCATTTGATTTGATCAAGGACGTTCTCGGTAGTTTTTCTCTGCGCACTTCATATGCACACCTAAGAGAGATAAAAATATGTTACCAAAAAGGTAGTTGCATAGTAGTCTGGTAAACGTTTTTATTCGGATGAAATTTACTGTATGCCATTTCTCTAAATGAATATTCATATTTTCCATAAAACTATGAAGGGTTGTTAACATTATTATATATTTCTCATGCCTATAAAGCCCCTCGCCTTCTTTTTTCAAGTTTTATGTTTTGTTATTCGGTTTTGATAAATGTTTTTCAAATATGGTTACCATGGAAACTGTCATGTTACAGAAAAACTAACTCGTCAACATATACTTTTTTTTCACTTTTGATTTAATATTAAATTTTACTTCACATAGTGAAAAATAAGAAAAAATCTATGATATGAATTTTTAAATATCTTCATTTATTTGTAATTTACATATCAGTTTTCGTTGTTTTTTGTCGAATACAAAAATTTTAAAACTGATTTTGATTACAAAATATGTTTAGATTGTAATGATTAAAAACAAAATTCAATTTTAAAGTATTGAATGTATGAATTCGTGTTTTTTTTATGTTAATAAACCTTCCAGAAATCATATTATTACCTTTGACGATGGTATGGTCATTTTGACATTTTTGCCCCAAACGGTTATCATGGAAATTGTCATCTTACAAAAAATTTACTCGTCGACCTGTATTTTTCTTTTCATTTTTAATTCACAATAAAAATTTTAATAACATGTCAAAAATTTAGAGAATTCTTGAATGGTTTATTTTCTTATAAAACTGTAGAAAATGTCAATAAGGACGTTCCCGGTAGTTTTTTCTGCGCATTTAAGGGAGATAATAATCTGTTACCACGTTATTATTCGGATAGAATTGACTGTATGCAATTTTTTTCAAAGAATAATCATATTATCCATAAAAATATAAAAGATTATTAACAATATTACAAATGTCTAATGCATATTAAGCCCCAAGTTTCTATTTTTAAAGTTAAAAGTTATTTTAGTCGTTTTTATAAATGCTTTCTAAATACTTTTACTATGGAAACTGTCGTTTTACTAAAAAACTAACTCGTCAACATGTATTTTTTTTTTTCATTTTGTTTTTCAAGAATAAATTTTACATCACAGACTGAAAAATAAGAAAATTCTACGAAAGGAATTTTTAGATATCTTCATTTATTTGAAGTATACATGTACATCAATTTTAATTGTTTCTTGTAGAATACAAATATTTGGAAACAGATTTGTATTACAAAAGTTATTCAGATTGTAATAATTTAAAATAACATTGAATTATAAAGTATTGAATGTATGATTTCATGTTTTTTGTGTTAATAAACCTTCCAGAAATTATTTTATTACCTTTGAAGATGGTATGGCCCTTTTGGCATTTTTGCCAAAAACGATTACCATGGAAACTGTCCTTTTACAAAAAGATTAACTCGTCGACCTGCATTTATCTTTGCATTTTTGAATTCACAACAAAATTCAAAGTAACATATATTTTTTTGTAGAAAATTCTATGAAAGGATTATTTTGTTATAAAACTGTAGAAAATGTCCCTAAGGAAAACAATATATATATTACACAACTTTTAATTTTACTATCATGTATGAGTTATGATTTAATTTGTCGCATTACTCTTACTTAAATAATACCTTGTTCGAGTAGAAGTAAAATAAAAAAAAGAAATTAAAAAATGTTTTAAAGTAATCAGCTGCAGATAACTGGTTTGAAAAAGCAATAAATACATGCATCATGTATGCCAGGAAAATGCTATCAAATTTATGTTTGTATTTTGGACCGATGCCTCATATACAATGAAATAAAGTCATCTATCTGCGATTTTTTCCCAACACATTGTTTTTTTGGTATTTTGTTGCTTTTACTTTGAAATGAATAGAAAACACTCCAATTTGGAGGAACCCTGAACTTGGAGAAAACATTAATTTTTCATTAATATGCCTCGGATCTTTGTTTCGGATACAAAGACAAACTATACTCCTAAATTCAATCAATGTAACTTGTTATGAATATAGGATTTAGTACCAACTCTTATAGTACTGGAACCAACTTCATGCATATGCAAACAGGTTGGATCAAGGCCAGCTGCCAAGTAAATTGGTGGCTGGCCTGTGATCTACCCTGTTTCATACTCTGAGTACCTTTCTACATTAAAATTAAGCAGATATTTAAGGTTTAGGAATGCAGACGACACAAATATATATTTTTAGAAAAATAATCTTAAGGTTAAATTCCTCTTTTTGTCATTATACGTTCGGATAAATCACAAACCAAATGTTGATACCGAATAAACATTCAAACAAGTACCCCTTAAAAAGATGGTCAAAACGTTTTCTCTTCCAATAAACAACCAATATTGTTATAACAGTTCGATATAATATTTCATTTTCTTAATTACATTTATACATAAAAAAGCAAAAGATGAATATTATATCAAAACTGCTGTACACAGGAGATTCATTTAGATTTTAAAGAAAAAAAAAGCAAACTATTGCAAATTCATCAATCAGAAAAAGATATAAAAAGGAGAATACTTTTCTTTTCAATCAAATGAGGCCATATTATAAAAATGAAATGGTTCAATTAAGTGAAGGACTAATAAAAGTTATGCAGAAAACCTCATCTGTATCCCATGTTTAGTATTTTGTAGTGTTAATGAAAATAAAGAATGGAAACAAAAATTTGGTTAGCTTGGTGGTCCATATCCAAAGCTCAAGCAGAAATCCTAAAGTAGCATAAATCAACATAATTGTCTATAATATAGGCTAGATATAATAGACAAAGGTCTAAAAGAATGTGAAAGTGACCGATGATCGGTTGAGGGTGTTTCAAAGACGTAATACGCATCCGTCACAGCCAACACTTGTGTGTTTGAAAATATCTTTTGCGACAGCTGTGCCAAGAAGTGTAGCATTTGTGGTTCAAATTAAAATGGCAATATTACACATGCATGTACTTTCAACGATTAAAATAGGCATTGACTTCGATTGGAATCTGTAAGCCCTAATGACAAAATATCAGTTCATTGACCTGGCCACTTTAACGAACTACTGTCTGAACAGGCATCCAAAGCTGGGGTCTGATGTTACGTATAGCCTATTTATCACCTCTGCATTAGCTAAAAAAAGGGGTTTGAACATGAATAGAAATGAAAACTGATGATCGTCTTGACGCGTTTACCTACAAGCATTAGGGTATTTAACATTTACCATGAAACATTTATGTCTAATGGGCATATGCTGTAGTACAATGAACCTTTAGAATACTGGGTTACTTTTTAAAAATAGATTTTAGTGTCGTCTGCTCTCCAAGACCTTTAATATCTGCTTATTTTTGATGAGGAATGATGATCAGAGTAGCAGGCATTTTGGACCACAGGTCCAATTCACTTGGCGACTGGCCTGAATGTAACCTGTTTCATAAGTATAAAGTCGCTCTAGTAATTAGTTTTCCGTTTATAATCGGTTTCGGCGTTGTGCTTTACAACAAGACGACGAATCCATAATCAAATGAAACATATCATGTATTAGCAAAGTTAAGAAAGCCTCTGTAGCTACGCGGATAATTCGAAACACAGCTCAGTCATAGCCGTTAACTTATTACCAAACAAAAACGACATTTGACCAGTTTGTTGCAGACGACTTTGGAGTACATTGTGGGAAAAGAAGATGTCGTTCTTAACGAGCAATTTCTCCTTTCCCACAATGTTTTCTGTCCGATCAGAAGATTATTTTTCAATTTCATCACATTTTGAAATGCATACTCTTTCAAATTTGATTGACCTTTCTTTTTTATTTTACAAGTTTGACACTGTATGCTTGACGTGGGACATTAAAATGGTACATAATTCTTACAATGGGGAAACTGAATATTTTACTTTTACAAACTTTATGTACGAGGATCAGCCTATGCTTTCCTCCAGTATGATCTATTGTTCCCATTATATGGTTATCATTGTGGCATAATTGGATATGTATCCAAATTGATATTGATCTATTTTGATAAAAATTCTACCATACGTGTATAAAGTGAACATTCAAACAGGTTCAAAGTTCAAAGAAAGGGGCCCCAAAAGAACATTCCTCTGTATTTATTATGGATTCCAATCAGGGGTTAACGACAAGAAGATTTTTTAAGGTTTTTACCAAGTATGGGCATGGCAACCATTTTGGTCACAGAATCAGAATCAGAATAATTTTATTTGACTTAAACAAATACAGTACATCGTCATTTCAAACAATAAATTTACAAAATAATGTATTGTCAACGTGATACATCCATCGTTCTCTCTCCCTCTCTCTCTCTCTCTCTCTCTCTCTACCTATCTCCCTCTCTACCTCTCTGTCTTCGTTATCTCTCCTATTTCTTCCTCTTCTCTTCCGTACATACAAACAAAGTCTTATACATAAACATGTACACAAATCATTTCAAAGTTATCTCCTCATATAAAACATAATTCATATTTTGGATGTTTTCTTCCAAAGGGACACAACTTCCTCTTGAAACAATCTTAAGTTAAGTCCCTTTGGAATCAAACTACTACTTTACTACTACACAATAATGACAAAAAACAATGTAATGTGACTAATATTATCTTATTCTATTTAATTAAACGTAAATTAACTTCGGAGAATTATGAAAAAGAATTCAAATATTACTGAAAATGTTTGGAAAAATATTAAGTACTAAACAGATAACATATTACTATCGTGGTACTAAATAAGTTTATTACGTTTTTGTAAAGCTAACGATACATAGTTACCCAAATTATGCATATCCTTCGAGTTTTTAGTATTCAATAATTCTATGAATTTGTTCATGTTAGGACGTGAATAATAATAATGCTTAATGTATTTTGATCTCAAATCTTTATATTTTGAACACTTAATTATAAAATGAAATTCATCTTCAATATCTCTGATATCGCATAACTGACAAAGTCTTTCATTTCGTGGTTTACGTTCTCTTCCGTATCTGAATGTTTCTATACTTAAATTATGTGCACTTATTCGTATTTTTGTTATATTACTTCTCTTATAAAACGATCCTATTGAGTAGAGATATGTCTCCAAATTAAGATCTCTTTTTGTGAAAGTATATAGTGTGCTTAAAACAGCGTTACTTGATACATCAGAATACCATTTTTGATAAAAATTATCGATTACCCTTTGTTTAAATTCCACTAAAAACACTTTTCTGTCGACAATATTACTATTATCAAAAACGTAAGAGAAGCCATAATCATTTAACAGTTGTTTTACATTATAAATCCAACCTTTATGACCCTTCAAATATATCTCATGTGCATTCCTAAATACGGTCTGCAATATAATATTATCAGTTTGTGATAACATAAGCCAATATTTGATAATTTGAACATATCTATTTATATATAATGGATATCGCCCAAGTTCGCCATATACTGCTGCATTGCAAGCACTGCTTTTCACCCCTAAGATCCATTTACAGAACTTAAGGTGAACTTGTGAACTTGAAGATTTTTAGCTTTATAGAAACCCCATATAGGGCTCGCATAGTTTAATATAGACACCACAAATGAATCAAACAATTGTAAAGAAGTGTCTGGTAATACTTGGTGTAATTTAATATTGTTGTACAGAACATACATCGCCCTTAAAGCTTTACCTTTTAAACATTGATTGTTCAGTACAAATGAACCAGTATAATTGAGTGTTATTCCTAAATAATTAAAATTGTCGGTTATTTCTATTTCATCATTTTTGTAATACCATTTCTCATCTTCAAATGTAGAACCTCTTTTTCTAAATACCACTATCTTAGTTTTTTCTGTATTTACTTCCAGCCCCCAGTTTGTGCAGTATTGGCATAATTTATCTAGGCTTTGTTGTAAATCTGATGGCGAGTTTCCAACAACGACCATATCGTCTGCAAAAAGGAGTACAATAATACATATATCATAAAAATTTAAACCACAAGTGTTACTACCCTGTATAAATAATTCCAAATCATTTAAAAACAATGCAAATAATGCTGGTGAATTATTTTGGCCTTGGAAGAGACCGACTGATATATCAAAAAATCCGAAATGGAATTACTATACTTGATGCATGATTTAACATGTGCATACATAGATCTAAAAATAGTAAGTATTTTACCATCAAAACCCATTTTAAAAAGCTTGTGCCATAGTAGATTTCTAGATACTGAATCGAATGCCTTTTTGAAATCTACGAATTCACAATATAGCCGTTTTTTACTAAACATAAAGTGTTCGATTAGATTATGTATTACAAAAATTGCATCCACGGTTCCCCTTCCTTTCCGAAACCCAAACTGTGCATCCGATAATAAATCATGTTCCGTGTACCATTTTTCAATCCGTGCGTCTAAGACACTTGCTAAAAGTTTACCAAAATTACTTAATAAAGTAATACCCCTATAGTTTGCGGCGTCATTTATGTCACCCTTTTTATACAATGGAATTATATAACCCTTAGCCCAACTTTCCGGGAAAATACCTGAACTAAAAACATTGTTAAATAAAGTTGTAATATGTCCACATATAATATCGCATGATTCAATAAAATACTCATTTATGAGATTTTCTACCGGGCAAACAGCTTTATTGCGTTTAAGACGCTTTATGGCTGATTCCACCTGACTATAAGTTATGGGTTGATTAAGCTGACTAAATGTCTCGTTATCAATATTACAATTACTATTTTCATTAAAAGATACCTCATCATTATGTGACACTGTTTTCACTTCGTTTAATAAGTTTGAGAAGTGAGTTCTAAACTCTTCAACCGAAATATTTGCTTCTGCACGTTTTTTCTTACTTTTAAAGGAATTAGTCACATAACTAATTCTTTTGACAAATCTTTCTCCCAATTTACTTGGCAGCTGGTCTGGATCTTACCTGTTTGCATAAGCATGAAGTCAGTTCAAGCACTTTAAGGGTTAAAGACAATATGTCAGAGACATTACAATCTTATGAATATTCTATAGGTAATTATCTAGCATACAAGTATGACTTGTGTGTACTCATGAAACAACCAGGGACTGAAAGGTAAGCTCATATCTGAACTCATTGGATTTTCAAAACGAAACCACCTCTGACATAAGAGGAAGTCGGCGCCATATTGCTTGAGATAATAAATTATAGCAACTG
Source organism: Cerastoderma edule (assembly GCA_947846245.1). NCBI lineage: Eukaryota > Metazoa > Mollusca > Bivalvia > Cardiida > Cardiidae > Cerastoderma > Cerastoderma edule. The sequence continues at coordinate 33,731,001 of OX401404.1, forward strand.
TAGAGAACTTTCGTAATTTCATGAAGTTTGACAACAAAAAGCATCTTACTGTGACATGCTGCCCACTGAGATAGTAGGTTTCATGTAACTGTATAAATAATGCGGGAACCAACTTCATGCTTAGGCAAACAGGTTAGATCCAGGACAGCCGCCAAGTAAATTGGAAGCTGGCCTGTAGTTTAACCAGTTTGCTACTCTAAGCATCTTTCCTGTATTGGAAAGCAGACGACACAAAAAAAAATATTTTTAGAAATCTACAAAGCATTCTAAAGGTTAAATTCCTCTTTTTGTGATTATACTTTAGGATGAATCACATACCAAATGGTGATACCAAATAATTAGTTATTCAATTACTCTTAAAAGGGAAGGTCATACAGAATTCTCTACCAATAAACAACTAACATTGTTATAACATTTCAATATACTTTTTTATTTATTCTTAAATACATTAGTACATTTGAAAATAAAAGATAAATATCATATTATAATTGCTGTACATAGGAGGTCAATATTTATTAATATTTAAAGAAAAAGGCTAATTATTGCAATGTATCAATCAAAAGGAGAATATTTTTCTTTCTAATTAAATGAGGCCATATTGCCAAACCAAAATTAGAAGCATTAATAAAAGTTATGCAGAAAGCCTCAAGTATATCCCATGTTAAGGATTTTGTACTCTTAATGAAAATAATCAACAAATTATGCTGCTTAACAACGGAAACAAAAGATTTGGTTAGTTTGTTGGTCCACATTAACCCTTATAGTGCTGGAACTAACTTAATACCTATGAAAACAGGTTAGATCCAGGCCAGCCTTCAAGTAACTTGGCGGCTTTTGGCGGCTGGCCTGTGATCTAACCTGTTTGCTACTATTGGTACCTTTCAACAACAAAATTAAGCAGATCTTTGAGGTTTTGGAAAGCAGACAACACAATAATATATTTTAGAAAATTACCCAGCAGACCAACTTGATCCTGAGGGTTCAATGCACGACTATAACAAGTGCTACTATCCCATAACCAAACAATAACAACATTTGACCAGTTTGTTGTAGACGAATTTTAAAAAAATTGTGGAAAAAGGAGAAATTGCTCTTCATGAGCAAGACATTCGACCAGTTTGTTGTAGAGGAATCTGGAAAACATTGTGGGAAAAGGAGAAATTGCTCTTCATGAGCAATTTCTCCTTTTCCCACAATGTTTTCTGCAATATTAGAAGATCATTTTTCATTTTAATCACATTTTGCAATGTCTTCTGAAATCTCTTTCAATTTGGGATAGTCAAAAATTTGGCACTTTGTAAAGGGCTATAGCCTTGCAATCTACCCTCAAACTGTAAAATTGCTCATAAGGATCAATATATATTTTTGTCACATTGTTCTTTCTATGCTCTCTGCAGCAAAGTGAGGAATAAGGGAGGAGTTATACACTTTTCAGAAACAAACCTTAGAAATCATTGTGACGAAAGAAGATTTGTATTTTCAAAGCATTTTTCAATTTGTCATATCAACTTTGAGGATAATGCAAAGGGTTAACCCTTTCCCAAACGCCAAATTTTCGACTGTCCCAAATTGAAAAATTTTGCAGAATACATTTCAAAATATGATGAAATTGGAAAACGATCTTCTGAAACGGCAGAAAACATTTTGGGAAACAGAAAAATTGCTTGTTACGAGCATTTTCTCCTTTTCCCATGATGTTTTCTTAGGTTGTCTGCAACAAAGATATCAAATATCGTTATTTTCTGGTAATGGGTTCAACTATTTCATTGCTGATTAACCCCAGATAAATATCACCATTTTTCCTTTACAAAATCATATTCTTAACCCTTAAAATGCTGGGAAATTTTCTAAAAATAGATTTGTTACGTCATCTGCTTTCTGAACCCTTAAATGTCTGCTTAATTTTGTTGAGGACAGAATGATACTCGGAGCAGCAAAAAGGTTAGATCACAGGCCAGCCGCCAAGTTAATCATCTAATCTGTTTGCATAAGCATGAATTCGGCTCCAGAACTAAAAGGGTTCATGGATGACCAACAACTGTGAGTTAGACTTTTCTCATTTCTGAACACATACACATTTAAAGTTAAATTTGACCTTTTCAAGAAAATTATAATCACTCAGATCAATAGCAATAAAAATAAAAAAAGATGAATATGGTTGTTTTAACTACCATGGAACATAAATAAAAAATAAAATAACTTGAGACAGTAAATATAACCTCAACATAAAATGCAATATGGGTTTCAGTGAGAGCAGAAATTTAAGAGTAATCGATCGTCTAAATCTAGGATGCAATAGAGCACGAAAAAGGACACAATATCTCGTAAGACCTAGGACTTAAATCTGTTTTCTTTCATATACTGAAGTGGTCTTCACTGTCCTATAAGTCTATGTTATACAGTTTTATATGTTTCAATCACTTTTTCACTACATCCTTCTTCATTATTTAAATGTATGAGTATACAATATATTCTTTTGTTAACCATTAAAGGAGAAATTGCTCATTGCAGGTTATTCATTCCTTTTGTCTAATTGACATTTATTGTGAAATATCTGCTTTAGACACATTATAAACAAATATAAATGAAAAGGTCTGTCTAGGTTTAAATTTAAAAAAAGATGACTGAAATAGTAATAGCAAAACTACATGCCTAATGAGAAGAATAAGACAAGAGATTTCTGACTTTAAGAGCTAGGACATAATGAATGAAGCTATATGAAAAATTACCCTGTCACTTTCTCATAGATCAGTGCATATTCTCCACAACTGTCAAGTACAATAAGAAGATAAAATGGACTATGACAATATTCCAATTAAAGACGCAATGGCAAATAACAAGTTGTCTTTGACTTTTTACCAATTAATTGGAATTTTAATTATTGAGACGTTAGTTGGTACAGTAAACAATTTAACCCTTTCCAAAACATTACCGACATTTGACTACTTTGTTGCAGACGACTTAAGAAAACATTGTTGGAAAAGGAGAAATTGCTCGTAACAAGCAATTTTTCTTTTTCCACAAGGTTTTCTGCCCCATCAGAAGATTGTTTTTCAATTTCATCACATTTTGAAATGTCGTCTGCAAACTCTTTCAATTTGGGACAGTCCAAAATTTTTATTTTAGGAAAGGGTTAAACAATTGAACACATTCCCTTGAATGGCATTTTGAAACTTTGGCAAATTAAAAGCACCAACAGACACCATATAAACATTTTTTTCAATAAATATTTCCTTTCTAATTTGACTCAAACACTGAGAGACAGAAGGAAAAACATGCTTGTTACAAGTAATTTCTCTTTTTGTGTCTACTATTGGTTTGTCAAAGGGATTTAACCCTTTACCAAACGCCAATTTTTCGACTGTCCTTAATTAAAAAGGTTTGCAGACGACATTTCAAAAGGTGATGAAGTTCAATTACAATCTTCTAATGGGGCAGAAAATATTGAGGGAAAAGGAGAAATTGCTCATGAAGAGCAATTTCTCCTTCTCCAACAATGTTTTCCACAGTCGTCTGCAACAAAGTGGTCAAATGTCGTTTGGTAATGGGTTAATTCTGTTTGAGGGGTCAGCTATATCATATATCACCATATTCAGCAAATTGGGAATGTGTATCTGGTCAAAATAGAACACATCACGAAAATTTCACTTTGCAATATATCAAATAATGATGTTTTATCATTAGTTCCAATGAAAGAATAATGATAAACCCTTATATTAAACAAGTATTACAAACAATTGAATAAAATTGGTTCAAGTAAAAGTATAAATAACATATCAATCATTTTTATTCAAGAGATTCTATAACATAAATATACTTATAAACATCAGATATCATTAACAAGCTCACACATGAGCAATACATAAAAATCCTTGGCAACCACAATATCCTAAAAATAGTTCTATTTGAGTAAAAACAAAAACAAGACTATACAAAGAAATAATCACAACCACTGTTGTTTTGGGATACCTTTCCGCAAACCAAAACATTAACCCTTACCAAACGCCAAATGTTTGCCTGTCTCAAATTCAAAGAGTTAACAGACGACATGAATTTCAAAATGTGATGTAATTGAAAAATAATCTTCTGATAAGGCAGAAAACATTGTGGGAAAAGGAAAAATATGCTCGTTAAGAAATTTTTTTCCTTTTCCCAAGTTTTCCAGAGTTGACTGCAACAAACCGGTCAAATGTCGTTATTGTTTAGTAATGGGTTAAAGGGTCTAACTCAGAGATTCATGCTCAGGGGGTTAAAAATGTTGTAATCTAATATTGACAAACACTGTCATTAAACCAAAGACCATCTTCAATTCCTTTGCATATAAGTTGCTGAAATCATGTGCATTCATTAAATAATGTGAAGTGAGCCTTCATGCCTTTCAGCACTTTTATGAGAAAGGCGGTTTATAAATAAATGCAGGAACTCCTTCACACGCACCTATATAACGTAACATGACAAGAGCTGTGAAACATTTTTGAAGACCTATCTGATGATAACATATAGAAATAGTGCTCCTTGTTCTAAGCTTAGCTTGTTTTGTTTTGTAAACAGTAATTTACTCTTTTAAACCTGCAAAATCATCAAAATGGGTAAGAGCGTCTGGGACACTAATTATGAAATGGATCCCAATTCTAATCACCTGATTCTAGCAAAATTTGCCAGAGAGTAATCCTTAGACGTTTTATGAACCACATTAAACACAGGTTCTCAACACCATTTGAAATAAAGAAAACTAGATTGATCAAATTAATTTTTTAACATTTTCTACTCCCAAAAAACAATATGTGAGATAGTCCCTTTAACCCTTTCCCAAACACTAAATTTTTGACTGTCCCAAATTGAAAGAGTTTGCAGACGACATTTGAAAATGTGATGAAATTGAAAAACAATCTTCTGATAGGGCAGAAAACGTTGTGGGAAAAGGAGAAATTTGTTATGAGCAATTTCTCCTTTTCCCACATTGTTTTCCAGAGTCATCAGCAACAAAGTCGTCAAATGTCGTTATTGTTTGGGAAAGGGTTAAGTCATTTTTCCTCATATCGAAAAAACAAAAAGCTGCTTAAGTGTGTTGATGCTTTTGAACAGTTTTATTGAAGTCTGTTTCCTGTTTAGGCCCAACTATTTCCAATCTGGAAAAAACATAAACAAAAATCAATTAACACCCTCTCTCATTACATCAGAAATATAAAAATAACTGTTTCAAAACATAATCATCATTATGTGATAATTCTGGGATGATGACAGTAACTTGAACAAGAGCTGGCACTAATTATGATTCTATTCCCCATATCAAGCTCATTGTCACAAGAATAAGAACTTGTAACAGTATTGCGAGACTTTTGGAGCATCATGGTCATAATTAGTTTCAGCTATATTGTGGGGGTTTATGAAATGGCCAACTTAAAAAACATTAATCGTCTTATCTTTGACCTTCAAAAGCAACCTTCACCTTAGAGGTATTGGCGTACTCTTTTGAATGACACATTAATCATTAATTCAAAGATAAAATATTTGAAACACTTTTGCAAAGAACCACCTATAGATCTTTCCTATGAACCATTGGTAAACTCTTTTAGCAGTTTAGGGAGAGATGTCATACAAAAGAAATTGTGAATAACAACATAAGCTTATGAAGATGAAATTACAATACAATGGTTCAATGCAAGACTATATAGTAAAGGCTTAAAGTAAGTGAAGGACTTACTATATATAGTCTTGCATCAAACTATTGAATACCTAGCAATAAGACATCAAGTGTGAAAAGAAATCTGGCTTTAAAGGTTAGTAGCAAGTTATTAATGCACCGGGCAAAAAAGAAAAGTAATTGAACAGACAGGAGGATGGAATGATAGGCAAATAAAAAGACATATATCGATGGGTGTCGACAAATATTTGTACAAAACTTAAACAAACATTAATGATTACCACATCATGCCATCATTTTGACTTTAAAATGCAAAATTATGTGAACTTCCATCAACAATCTGCATTTGTATATACATATGTATTTATGATGATAAAAATCTTTTTCTGATTGGAACCATATAACATATTATGATCATCAAGCCAAAAAACAAAGTGACAACTATTTATTTTTGCTTTGAATTAACCCACTACCAAACAATGACGACATTTGACCAGTTTGTTGCAGACGACTCTGGAAAACATTGTGGGAAAAGGAGAAATTGCTCATAATGAGCAATTTCTTCTTTTCCAACAATGCTTTCTGCCCAATTAGAAGATTATTATTCAATTTCATCACATTTTGAAATGCCGTCTACAAACTCTTTCAATTTAGGACAGTCGAAAATGTAGTGTTTGATAAAGGGTTTATTCATTCTTATTAATTCAACTACAGGGCAAGATTACACCCATAATTGTAATACAATGATAAACAATTTTCTTTTTCCCCCAAAGGTTCTTTCCTGATTCCATAAATACAAAGTTATGCTTGTTGAATCATTATTCTCATCTGCTTTCCATATAATTCAGAAACAAAATTTGACAGAGGAGAAAAGATTAAGTGAAAAATATGTCTTTTGTGCATCCATTTTCAGCTGAATCTATATCCTTTGTGTTTGGTCCAAAGCTGGGTTTACCACTATTTTTGACAATATTTCAGAATTATTATATAGTCAGTTCAATTATTCATACTTCAATCTGTATCAAATCCCAAATGTTAACCACTTCATTAGTGATCCATATGCCAATTACAAAAGCTGATGATAATCTACGATTCTATTGTTGGTAGTCATTAAGCAATTTGGCATTAAAAAACAGTTTTTTGAATATTTGATTTTGTATAAAACAGACTAAGAACATCTGAAGCTAAAGAGGAGAAAACGATTGTTCTACTATTGAACATTTATATCATTTCGTTTTGCTTAAATCGATCGAACTTTTCAAATCATGCGACCAAAATTCGGCAAATCATCTCAAGTTTGTTTTTAAAGAAAGAACAATTTTCACGCATGATATAACTTAGATAATTGTTGCAGTTCATCCATATTGAAATAGAAGTAATCATTCAAAATGTTTGTAATTGTACTTGATCAGTTTATATTGTATGTTCATATGTTTTGTGTCATAAAAATGACTATGCACACAAGTCATGTGGTTGTCAAATAAAAGATCTATCTATTTATTAAGAAAAGGGTTGATAAATATATAGCAGAAGCCTAGAGTCGGCGGCAACAAAGTGGTGAAATGATAACTTCCCCTCCGAGAGCTATCCCCTCCTCTCTCAATGTCCGCCATTTGCCATGCGATGTGTACAAATTTACAAACATTATACATTCCATTGATAAGAATTGAATCGGCCCTTGCATTTTCAAATTCGAAATAAAAACACCATGATCACTATTTCATAAAAGAGACCCGCCCTTAGATAGAAAAACATTCAATGGTAAGATGATGCAGCATTTGTCAGCATATAACAAGTCATTGATCTCCACGTTATTTAAGAAACATAAACTATACATACATGTTTTTGTATAAAATTATTTCACTTATTCAAAACGATAATTTCGGAACACTTTCTGCTGTAAGAGATACATAGTCTCCGAGTTAAAAATGCGTTGATCCGTTAATACGTGTAGCATATGGCGTCAGCCAAAAGCAAGTTGCAACAACGACTTTTGCTGACATGATCTTGTTTTAATTCCAAAGTCGTATACCTACTTCTATAAATGTATCGAAGTGAATGTTGAAATGGCATTTATCTTTGCAAGTGTAACATAAGTATAGTTCAACCCGCGATTTGATGAAAGGAATTGCGGTTTCGGATAGTAGTCCTCCACCGGATTTAACGTGCTGTCAATAAAAAAACAGCCCAGCTTACATACACTGTATCGTTGCAAACACGTTATAAGTGGGAGACAAATTGAATACATAAATAACACCGTCGTTAAAATTCGATCTTACTGATATGTACAGTATCATTACAAAACAACATAAACAGGGAGGATTAACTGAATTTTTATGTCATATTGCTGTTACACATACCTGGTAGGGTGAAATCTTCATTACAGATTGGGATCGGGATGTGGAATGCGTCAATGAAGGTTGAATCAAAGCTGATTGCATCACAAACGAGAGATACCGTCAAAACAAAGTCCTTTTCAGCTTTGTCTATGATATATCTGAAATTAGTCCAATTAATACGTAACACATATCAAGCAACCATATGACATTGTACACGTAGAAAGAACAGGTTCTTGTAAACTCACGCATTTTTATTTGTCAACCATTTATTGAAAACATTCAAAAGAAAAAAATGAGTCAGACTTGATATCATTTGAGAGAAAGGTAGGCACATTATTAAATTTAAAAAAATCACGTCACTACAATGATGATTCACAAGACATGGTATTGTTGTTCTTAGGGTGGAAAGTCAGTCGTTTGCAGCACTTGAAATAAAATACAGTATTAGGAACATTTCAGGGTTCTTAAACAGTCATGACATTGCTGTGTATGTTTTTAAACGGCCTTGACACATTTCCAACGGACAAACATGGACAGACCGTCAGTATGTGTACACACTGTATCGTCGAAACAGCCAAAACAGTATATATATACATGTATTACTTCCTTTAAATATTAATGTATTAATTCAATAATATACGTTCCCATAAATCTTGCTGGCGAAAGAGACATTTCATATAATCCATAATAAACTTGAACCTGTGGAGTAACAATGGATCAAGGCGCAATTTGTAAAGTTACACTTATAATAAGCAGAAGCAAAATAGATACGATTAAATTGAAGAAATGAGAAGCTAAGAAGTACGCACCTTACATAAAGCTTGTCTGTCAGAGCGATTCTCGACTCCTGGCCTGAAAATGATAGATGACATAATGTGTTCAGTCCAAATACAATATGCAACGTGCTTCATTGCGTACCATACTTTAATTTGTATTAATCCTTAGAATGCTGGGTATTTTCTAAAATATTTGTGTGTCGTCTGCTTTCTAAAACCTATTATATCTGCTTTATTTCGATGACGAAAGATTATCAGAGTAGCCAACAGGTTAGATCACAGGCCAGCCGCCAAGTTACTTGGCATGACGCCGGCTCAATGCAAATCATCTCCGTTCACGTCATTACACTTGTGCATCTCTACAAACATGCTGGATTGCGTACAGACTTTTCGTTCGATATGTGTAATCATTGTCAATAATTTCATAACGCTATCGCATTATTGTCATCTACAAAAAGGTCATCGGTAGCTTTAGATTCATTTTGCAATTCCGTCACGGTTTATAAATCGGACACCAATATCAAACGTAGGGATGAATATATATGTAAAGGTATTTCCAAACTACGGTTTGATAAACAGCAGATTAAACTTTCATACAACAATAAAATCAATTGAATATTTGTCAACGTAGAAACGGTAACCGTTTTCTTTGTTTTATACACTTACATTAACGTGTATTCACTGATCTAACAATATAAGCTCTCTATACTTACCCCATTGGTAGTCAATAAGCCATACTGACTTTTTGAAGTTTTCAAATTCCAGATATATTCTGTAATTGCAAGGATCAAGTTCGATGGACGCGGTCAGCGTTTTCGTCACGTTATTAAACGGCAAGTGTACATCTAAGCAAGCGTTTATTCGCATGCAAGCTTTGGAAATGCTATACGTGAAAACCTCCTTTGCCTTTGTTGGTACATCGGGAAAATTCACAGTATCACCCTTGTTTGTTGTGCAGGCTGAAAAGAAATGTTTCATAGGGTTACTCCTGCAGCTTCAGTAATAGGAAGAACAACCGCCTACTTAACAGCCGAAAAGTGTTACATCTAACTTTATGGTAAAATAATACACGGATAAAGAAAATGAGTGGAAGAGAGAGATAGAGGAGGCAGAAAGAGACAGGCAGCGCATGAGAGAGCGCACATCCAACTGCAGCAAATATAGAGAGAAGGGGTGGACAGAAAGAGAGATAGGAAGAAATAGAAAGAAATATAAGGACATACTGAGAGAGAGATTAGCAGCGAGCGAAAGAGGATTTGATAGAGAGAAAGAGGAATAGAGAGAGGGGAGAGAGAGAGATAGGAAGAAACAGAAAGAGAAATAAGGATATATTGAGAGAGATTGGCAGCGAGTGAAAAAGGGTTTGGAGAGAGAGAGAGAGAGAGAGAGAGAGAGAGAGAGAGAGAGAGAGAGAGAGAGGGGGAGAGAGAGAGACACACAGAGAGATAGAAAGAGACAGAGAGAGATTGTGAGAGAGAGAGATAGAGAGACACACAGAGAGAGAGAGAGAGAGAGAGAGAGAGAGAGAGAGAGAGAGAGAGAGAGAGAGGAAAAGAGAGAGAGAGAGAGAGAGAGAGAGAGAGAGAGAGAGAGAGAGAGAGAGATAGAGAGAGTCAGAGACAGAGAGAGAGAGAGAGAGACAGACAGAGCGAGGAAGAGAGTGGGAGAAATGGGAGAGAGATGGGAAAGAGAGATGGGAGATAAAGAGAGAGAGAGAGAGGGGAGAGAGAGAGAATAAAGAGAGAGAGATAGAGAGAGAGGGAGAGAGAGAGAGAGAGATAGAGAGAGAGACGAAAGAGAGAGAGAGAGAGAGAGAGAGAGAGAGAGAGAGAGATGGGAGATGGGAGATGGGAGATGGGAGAATGACAGAGACGGAGACAGAGACAGAAACAGAGATAGAGACAGAGAATATAAGGGGAAGTGAATATATACATAAACAAATGCTGCTTGTTATGTACACGAATCTTACTTGTATACGAGGTTGAGACTAGTTTCTCTAATTCCTCCCTAGATCCAGTGGTTGGAAGACCAAGGTTGTTCAGCTCATCTTTCAATTCAGCATCGTCCATGTTCTCCGGTATATCGCATCTTGGATTGGATTTAAGAAATTCCTAAAAGCAGAAAAAAAAAGAATTAAAAATATTTCAATAAGATGTTACCTAAATTAACCTTAGCGGTGCTGGAACCGACTTCATTCTTATGCCAACAGGTTAGATCCAGGCAAGCCGTCAAGTTAATTGGCGGCTGGCATGTGATCAAACCTATTGGCTACTCTGTGTATCTTTCTTCATCAAAACTTAAGTTTTGGAAAGCACACTACAAAAAATCTTTATTTTAGAAAAGTACCCAGCATTATACGGGTTATGAATTGTCTCTTGATATGTATTGTAATCAATTTTATTTGTCTTTATCTTCTATCTCTCCTTTTTCTCTGATTATATGTTTTCTTTGGTTAAATATTTGTTCTAATTAGCATTTTTTCCGTTGTTTGTCATATGGAATTTATGGAAAATGTTTAATTCAGCTATGTCACATTTCATATGAAACGAATGGATAAGCGGCAGTCTACTGATCATAAATTATCAAATGCTCATCAAATAGGTTTGATTTTATCGCATAAGAAACGAAACGCATATTTAAATGTCATTAGATAAAACTAAAGGTTTTGATTATCAAAATCTAACAATTGATAATGCAAAAAAGACAGTTTATTGTTGTTTAACGATTTACAGTCATTACATGAATATATATTCGGTTATATAGCTACTTTGTGTTAAACGTGACATATCGATGTGATGCTACTCGAAATTGATTAAACTAAATTCATTTTGGTAACATATTCAAATATCTTGCTATGGCATACTAATTTAAAAGTAGAGTCTGATGCGAAATTAATTTCATCGAACTGACCTTGTTGCCTTTATTTATATAAATATACATACACCCGCTACTCCTAATGCATCTGTTATCATGTTGGCTAGGTTTGATATCCCTTCGTCCAATAAGTCATCTGCAGATTCCTTAAGCTGTTCCTTAATGCTTTCTCGGTCAAAATAATCATCAAAATCCACTGTAGATGTGTAAGATATACCATATAAGTTAGAACATACAGATAATGTGATACAGTAGGAAAGAAATTATCAGTACTTAATGTTTTTATACAATTCAATTGTAATTATTAAAAGGCTGCAACTCCAAACAAGTTCGATGCGCTGTTTGCATAAAAAACAATACAAATTAAAAGAATACTTAATTTGGCTTGATCTTTTAATAACAGCAATATCTTGAGACAAAACAAACTGATAACATCATAACCTAAATGTATCACTCATATCACACGCCCTTTTTCATGCCGTTTTGGGGCCAATATTGGTCTCATTCTCAATCCTCTGGAATATACATTTCCACCACCTAACGCCGAAAGATTTCCCAACAGAAAATCGTTCTTAAACCCCGACTGATGAGTACTAGGCCCATGTACAACGAAGTTCTACTCTGAAATATGGGTCACTGTGAAGCCAAAATAGTAAATGTTAAGGGTGTCTTGCAAACAAAGTACACTCTTAAATAAACAGACACCTTTTGACATTAATCTATGTATTTTTATTGATTTATTCACCGATTTAGACAAATGTCTTAATTCATCCCCTCATGCAATTTCCGCCTTGTAAAAGGGCCCTGGAACCATTCCCAAAATTTGCCAAAATAAAGGGCTGTATCATATCACTGTCCAAATATAACATCATTACATCTCAACTATCTGTAATCAATTATGTTATTGATTGATATCCAAACGGCTTTAGATTATAAAGCAAATAGTATCATCGTATTGTATGTTTTTCTTGATGTATTCGTTTGAGTGTATGGTAGTAGTTAGGTGTGATCCATTTACTCAGACTGTGAAATTAAAAATGTTTGGCTTTGTTTGCGTTCATCCTTATAGTACCTTGTAGCCTTACCGTGACCTGGTGATGTACATATGATATCTTTTATTTCAGTTTACCTTTTTTGTATATGATACATATGCTTTTATAAAATCAAATTGTATCTGTTTGATAGAAACACAGTTTTATTTTTGATTTGAAAAAATAATATAAGACAAATGTTCATTCAACTTAAAAAAATATATAAAAAAATGGGGTATACAGCCGAATTCTCAGATTCAAAGCTTGTTATCGTTCCAATCTGTTGTATCTTTATAAATCTAAACAGCAATATTATTAGAGTTGACAAGCACCGATTGTGTAGCAAACTCTTAAGTTGTTTGAAACTCTTCTCGTCAAAATATTTCTTCTGCTATGTTGGGTATTTCAAAAACTGCGTCCTCGACTATGTTAACAAACGTTATGCAAACATCTTCCTTTTTACTGGAGCACAGCCCACAACCAAACGTCAGGATCAATTGGTGGTGTGAAGTCTCAAGTTTGTATCTATACAAAACGATATACATGTTCTTCAAATATGTGATCTCATCACTCCAAAGGCTTAACTCTTAAAATGCTTTGTAATTCTTTAAAAAAGATTGTCGTGTCGTCTGCTTTTCAAAACCTTAAATATCTGCTTATTTTTTATGAGAAAAATACCCTGAGGGGCAAACAGGTTAGATCACAGGCCAGCTGCCAGTTTATTTGGCGGCTCGCCTGGATCTTACCTGTTTGCATAAGCATGACGTCGGTTCTAGTACGAAACGGGTTAATGGATGATTGTAAATAAGTCATACCCTTATGTTAAAGAAAGAATATCTTAAACCCTTTGTCACCTTTTCATGTTGTAAGGTACATCATTGGCATTTATAGAACATGCTCTGGAGTAGTTTTTCCTCTTGCTTCATGTTTACAGCGACCATCGCTAAGATGAAGCTTTCATTTGTCTTTCAATGAATTGAACGAGAGAAACTAAACGTTGAGTAAACTTTAGATTTACAGTTGAACTTTCCTGTTGACTCTGTGACAGGATGATGATTATTATCGACCAAGTCCTACTTGGCGGAATGCTTCATAGTATGATAAAGCTAGACAATTATTTAAATAATGGATTTATGTCTTTCCTAGTGTTATATCCAGCAAACCTGATCAATACCAAATCGAAAGCTAACCATGTGTCCTAATACAGAAGTTACTCGAAAATGACAGTAATATCTATCGATAACTGTTTCCTAGCCATACTCTTTGTCTAAGGCAATGATTCATTTAACACATATAACATGACATACGTTGAGAAACGACCTTATGTTTGGTACGGTAAAATATAATTCATTTAACGCCAATGATTAAAATAAAGCTAGTTTCAAGGAATTGTAAGAGGTGCGTTTCATTGAGTCATTTGTCTAAATCTATGGAAAACCCCTTACCTGCATAAGACGGAGGCTTTAAGGAACTTAAATTTGATTCCTGTATCAATGGTGTCATCCTTTGCGCTGTTGCTCAAAGAATATGAAATCCGTTTTCGCCAATTTTCCACGCCCAGATACATTGCATGCTCCTCCGTGTCTACTTTGAAGAAGGCTTTGTACGTCTTCTGAAACATGTCCGCGATCTCGAAGCTAACACAGCATTCCATCTCAAGGCAGTTGTTCGAAAAGAAACACTGCATATACAGAGATTGCCGCATACCCATTGCTATCAACGGGCAACCTGAAAAGATACGCATATGTTAAGATCAAATGGATAGGTGGATAAAGACAAAGTGACAAGATTTCAAACAATACGAGTACATTTTTTAATGGGTCTTTTATGGTGCTAAAATAGATCAAGTGAAGTAAACTCACTTAATCTTTCTTAAATCGAGGAAATAACATACCATGCTTCATTTATAATCGCCATACAAAAAAAGACTATTAACACCCCCAAAAAAAAAAGAATTCTACTCTTAATGTAGCTTAGTCAGTGTCAATTCGACTAATAAAAGTTGATCTTTTTTGAAAAGCAGTTGGTCTGGACAATAGTGCATGAAAATCTTTGTAACTGAACACATATTTCATCTGATAACAAAACCAAGGAATGCATGTATTACGTGAATCCGGCGCTGTGAGTGTTTTAATCATGGTGGCTCTGTCTCCGGATACGGGAAGACCACGGTTTACGAGCTGGGTCTGTAAAACGTCATTCGTCATTTCGGATGGGGCCAAACATTGGGTATCGTCGATCATACCCTGTAAATATGGAAACGTAATTGTGTATTTGTCGATTATACGCTGTATATATTAAAACATATTTCAGAAGGGGCCAAGCATTTGGTATTTTTCGAGTATACTCTGTAAATATTAAAACATAATTTGGTGTTTGTTGATTATGCCCAGTAAATACGAAACTATAATTGTGTATTTGTCGATTATACCCTGTAAATATTTAAACATAATTGGGTCTTTGTTGATAATATCCTGTATATATGAAATTATAATTGGGTAATTGTCGATTATACCCTGTAAATATATAAACATAATTGGGTCTTTGTTGATGATACCCATTAAAAATTCAAACGTTATTCAAAGGGGGCTATACATTGGAATATGTCGATTATACAGTGTAAATATTGAAACATAATTGGGTATTTGTCTATTATACCCTGTAAATATATAGACATAATTGGGTATTTGTCGATTATACCTTGTAAGTATTAAAACATAATTGGGTATCGTCGATTATTCCCTGTATTCCCAAACTTGTCAAACAGTATTGCCACCCCCTTAGGTGGTTTCAAATTACATAAAGAGTTTTATTTTACCTCTCTGTAACATGTGGTTTAATGAACAGTTACAAAAGCAGTCTACTGGGGATTTCAGGTTTCACAAATCTGGAATATGGAGGATAATGTTAATTCGAAATTACCTTCATCCTTTTTAGAATTCCCGCGACTTTTTCGATACTTTCCGTCATTTCAAACTTATTCAGGAAGTCAACAATCTGTCCGAGTTTTAATCTCCTGATTGAGAATTGTTCGAGGAACTTCTTCGTACGTGTCACCAACATGTCCAAAATATTCCCTAGAATAAGAAAAGAATTCGTGCGTGAATGTATATCATAGCGCTGCCAATAAGCGAAAACAGAATAAAAAAAGAAAAGAAAAGAAAGAAAAAAGGAATCAGAAAAGAAAGAAAAATCTCTTAACATATTGTTTAATTCGTTTGGGTTTACACTATCTATCGACTGGCTACGAACCGTTAGAATAACGTTGAAAGTGTCCTAATGTGTCTTAATGAAAGAAACCTCACCTCAGGTAGAATGAAACATAATCCGCCATTTGAAAACTCCTTTTTCATCGGATTACTTCGGTAGTTCTCGGTATGTACCGGTTGGGACCGAAACTATTATCGCATTACTTATATATACCGAATAGTTCCGGCCTCGATTGAGAACGACCGAAGTAATCCGACGAAAGATTGATTTCCTAACGGTGTATTATAAGGATTTTACCTTAAATCGAACGTGATTATAAATACTTAAAGACTAATTACCTGCTGTATCAATTAACGAACGTGTCTTTCTTTTCTTGCTTGTGACAGCGCTGTAAAGATCTCCACCTGCAAATACTTCGGGTAAGTTCGTTTAGAACTGTGTATAAATATAAATCTCTGATAAAAAAAACAAACAAACACAAGGTATGTGTTTTGACCCAAGTTCCCTATGTAAATCAGATAATCTTTAATATTTGCTTTTCTTCACTCAACTCTTTTTATTTAAATTTGAGATACTGTACTATCTAAGATTTAAAGTAAAGAGTCGACTATTTACGACCAAGTACCCATCGATTTTGAAACACAATTTTCCAATTTCTGTTAATTACCCCCAGTTCTACCTCCTGGATACATCATCGATACTCGCGCCTAATGTGCATTGATGAATACATGTAATACCTATGAACCACGTAGGACCGCTGCTGGTACGATGATATTTCCACCAGCGGCTTCGATTATCATGTGGGATTCAAAGAGTTTGAAAGGGCTTGTCCCTGTTGTTCACACATGCGACACAATACGAATAGGAATATTTTATTGAGACGTAAACTTACAAAGTTTCTTGTCATTACAATAATATTCCAAATATACAAACAAATCAAGGTTACATAAAAAAGGGAATTGGAATGCAGAACTGGAGTTAACGTTTACATTACATTAAATTAAACGTTTCTATTCCAAACGGACACAATCTCCGCTTGTAACAAGCTGAAGCTGAGTTTTATGAGAACCAAATGACACAATGAAGTGTCAATGAAACAATACACTGTTTATATTGCGGTATGATATTGAAAGAACACTAGCTAATAAACGTAAACTTGAATAAGAATGTTGCAATTCATCCACTTGATTTCGAAACAGTCTCGAAACGGATTTTGATACATACTCATGCATTGTATAAGGCTATAAATACTTAAATACAAACTAATTTTAACTTTTATATTGTATATGTATCGGCCATAGGCACACAAAGTGCCGACATGCCTAATAAAGAGTTTTGAGTTTGAGGTAAAGTGTTAACTGACATACCCGAGCCGGCTGATGGCTCGTTATCGCTGTCCATATATTGTTGGTGGTCTCCATCATCATCTAATTCACCAGACGTATCTTTCTCGTCTTCTCCCCCAACAAATTTCTCTGCAATTCTGGTTTCCCCCTGTTTTTGTGATATTTCAAAATTAAAGGTGATTGGCTACACATGAGACAATTTGGAAGTCAGTATGGTATATTTCATTTCTGATAAAAAGTACGTGAGTTATTTGAGTATATAGAGTTATGGCTACTAAGGGAGACAATCATTGCCTATTTAGAACAATGTTAAGTTGTGATTATTTCGCCTTCCTGGTGGACCAGCCATGCGTTCAATAAGGAAAAACGTTTTCGGCGAACAATTTGTCTCACAGAAATCTCTATTGAACGGACAAAACGTCGGTTATATGGGAGATAAATCAAATTTGATAAAAGGAAATCATCGTGAGAAAGTTGGAAATTAATTACGAATATGTATGTGTGCAAACATGGGCAGGATATTCTTTTGTGAATAGATGGCAAGTTATGCCTCATATTTCTCATAATGTAAATTAAGATTAAAACAACCGTAAAACGTTAGTTTCAATTTTATTATGAACCGACCTTTATTCATTAAACAATCAATGAAAACATTTTAACGAGGAATGAAATAATCCGAAGTCAACCATTTTTGTTCGCCTGTTTGTAATTCGCGAGTCAAGCTCCACTTCCGATTGCGAGATTCACGAGCGCTCATGGAGATAA
Organism: Cerastoderma edule; assembly: GCA_947846245.1. NCBI lineage: Eukaryota > Metazoa > Mollusca > Bivalvia > Cardiida > Cardiidae > Cerastoderma > Cerastoderma edule. The sequence continues at coordinate 33,748,986 of OX401404.1, forward strand.
TGTAAAATCTTATGGACTGTTCTGTAACAGGTTACAGAATTCTTCTTGTTTCGTTTGATAAATTTTTGAGTACGAAACTTCGAGTTATTTTCAGAGTTGTATTTAGTACAACTTAAATAGTTGTGGTAAGTACGATTTCGTTAACTCTTCTTTCGAGGAGATTGTGCATCCTTTTTCCTCATGTCTTTAAACGAGCACATTTGAGTCGATTTTACGCTCTTGAATTCTAGCAAGCCATGGTTAATCATAGAGTAAGTCAAGACCACAATATTTTCTTATGATAATAGTACGTCCATTTAATATGTGTGTGTTATAATTTGTCGATGACAGAGTGTATTTTGTTAGTTTATGGTGTTAAACGGTTCTGTCATTGGTTTTCGCCTTTGCTCAGCGCTAAGCCTAAATCTCGCCTAAACCTTTGAAATCATTGTAATGTGAATGACTGGTCACTTCACAGTGTATGGCATAGTATGTAGCGTGCTCGAGTACTGGTTTCGCACAACAAATATGCAATTTAAAGGCCGTTGACTGATTAGAGTTTTTTCCTTGTATTTTTCAGTTTTATTACCGCATTAAAGACAGTAAAGCTATCGCACTGGTTGTTGTTGGTCACGTGCAAGCATAGTAATAAAATCTATGCCTTCTACCATCAAGAATGGCTGCTGCTAGAATCACAGACGAAGGGACTGACGAGTCCACACATGACCCTGGGGTTGATGAAGAAGGGACAACCAAGCGTCTCATACATTTCACAGATAGAGCAGAGGAACAATTCTATAACAGAGTTACACAATATGAGAAGAAACTTCTTGACTTATGGAACAAAGTTGAGGTACTGTTAAAAAACATTGACCCTGAGTGTTATGACTTAAACTACATCAATGAGTCGAACAAGACATTATGCCTTATCTACGCACAATATCGGCTTACGTGCAAAGACTTTGTTAATTATTTGTCTCGGACCAGATCTGTTCAAGGGGAAAAGTGTTTGGATGAACATGAGGTATTGAACGAAAAACGTACACTGGAAGTTGATTCGGTATTCAAGACTCTTGATGAAGCGAAGGATCGCTTAGAGGCCGAAACACGCTCCATAGCCTCTAGGTCTTCATCAAAGGTACGCGATTCAAGGACAAGTGTGCATACGTCCATTAGGTCAGAAAACGCCAAAACAAGACTATTCTATGCTGAAAGAGAGGCAAACTTGAAAAAGGAGAGGGCCCTTATAGTAGAGGAGGAGTTACTATCCCGTGCAAAGGTTGAAAGAAAACGTATGGAACTACAGGCAGATTTGGAACTATTAAAAGAACAGAAACTGTGTGCAGAAGTTGAGGCTGATATCTCCAACCATAGTGATAATCAAAGTGTAGAGCTGTCAGTTCCCAGGGAAACTACACACGAGCGTACAAGAAGGTACATAGAGGATAATTTTAGTGCCTCACAAGGAGAGAGTGACAAAAGTGTCCAGAAATCCATGAAAACTCATAATTTTGGACAAAATGAACAATTAAACAAACAAACCCATGTTACTCATAGTGTCCCAGAGAATGTTCCCTTGAGCATTTCAATAGCAACAGAGTTTTCAAAGTATTTGGCAAAGAAAGACTTGTTGTTCTCCAGATTAGTTCCGTTTAGTGATTCGCCAGAGAAGTACGTAGTTTGGAAATCGGACTTTCTACAAATCATCAGAGAAATAGGTGTGTCACACTCTGAAGAGTTAGATTTGCTTGTGAAGTGGCTTGGGCCGGAGTCCAGTAAGCAGGCAGAGTGCATCAAAGCAGCCAATACCCATGATCCAGCTGCTGGCCTTGTGAAGCTTTGGAAGCGCCTTGATGAACGATACGGGTCTCCAGAACTGGTGGTTGCATCTTTGAAGCGGAAATTGTCAGTGTTCACGAACATTACAACCAAAGATTATAAAAGGCTGTATGAACTTAGCGATTTGCTTACCGAAGTTGACTGCGCTATGAACAATAAAGCATATTCAACAGTACTTAGTTACTTTAACTCAACAACCGGTGTTAATCCAATTGTGCAAAAATTGCCATACCATTTACAAAACAGGTGGACTGTGAAAGCAACAGACTATATGAAAACCCATTCTGTAGCATTTCCCCCATTTCAAGTTTTTTGCGAATTTATTCATGAAATGAGCTCCATCTTGAATAATCCGTGTTTCATCTATGAAGACAAGAGTGTCAAAGACAAACCAAAAACCTCAAAGAACCATAACAGACAACAAACTGTGTCAAGCTTCAAAACAGAGATTCATAATCAAAGCACTGAAGGCATTGACAGTGTTTCCAAAACCGAGACTTGTCTATACCATGACGTCAAAGGCCATACATTAAACCAATGTAAAACTTTCAGAGGCAAACCTTTTAATGTTAGAAAGAAGTTCTTTAGAGACAAAAACTTGTGCTTTAAGTGTGGAGTGTCTTCAGATCACACAGCTAAAGTCTGCAAGGAGACGATGAAGTGTCAAGTCTGTGATAATTGTAGTCATCCAACAGCCTTACACATGAATGGCGGGGAGTCCAGTTACACAAATTACTCAAACAACCAACCAAACATTACTGCCGCTTGTACCAAAGTTTGTGGTCAGATGGGATCGGTGGGAAAGTCATGTGCCAAGATAGTGTTGGTAACGGTTCATTCCAGAAATAGACCCAGTCAGACGAAGCGAGTCTATGCACTAATCGACGATCAAAGCAACAGATCATTAGCAAAGTCGGAGTTCTTTGATGCCTTTCAGGAACCATACGGTGAAGTACAGTATGCATTATCATCATGTGCGGGGGTAGTGAATGCGTCTGGACGCAGAACTAAAGCAGACGAATTCATAGTGAGCAGTTTGGATGGTTCATCTTCCCTGCAACTGCCTGCACTGACAGAGTGCAACCAGATTCCAGCACTGATGGACGAAATCCCAACACCTAACAGTGCCAGACCCTACTCGCATCTTGCAGACGTGGCAAGCAACATCCCTCCAATAGATCATTCAGCAGAGATCCTATTGTTAATCGGTCGAGACCTACCTGAAGCTCACTTTGTCTACGATCAACGGACTGGTCCTAGAGGGTCACCATACGCGCAAAAGTTGAACCTTGGTTGGGTGGTCGTTGGCGAGACGTGTCTTGGAAAAGTCCATCAACCAATGATAAATGTGAAGAAAACATTTGTACATGAAGATGGCAAGGCATCTTTATTCCCTGAATGCAAGAATAGATTCAGTGTAAAGGACATACACAAAGAGACAGAAATAGGGTCAACTGTGTTTCAGACTTGTGAGAATGATGAAAGACGTGGTATGTCCATAGAAGACAAAGAGTTCCTTGGTATTATGGCGACAGAATTCAAGAAAGATACAAGAGGGTATTGGACTGCTCCGCTGCCATTTCATTCTACCAGACCAAAATTGCCGAACAACCGGAATATGGCTATTAATAGAACACGCACTCTTGTAGCCACATTAAGGAAAAACCCCACTAAGCAGAGTCACTTCATACAGTTTATGCAAAAGATGATAGACAATGGACATGCAGAAGTGGCACCGCCTTTGACATCCGAAGCAGAGTGTTGGTATCTACCTGTGTTTGGGATTTACCATCCCAAGAAACCTAGTCAGATAAGAGTGGTGTTCGATTCGTCGGCAAAATACATGGGTCTTTCTCTAAATGGCGTTCTTATGACAGGTCCAGACCTAAACAACAGCATGCTTGGTGTACTCTTAAGATTTCGACGAGAACCTGTCGCAATATCAGCAGATATACAGCAGATGTTTTATCAGTTTTTTGTTCAAGAGAAAGATAGAGACTACTTAAGATTCTTTTGGTTTAAAGACAACAATCCAAACAAGGCCATAATTGAGTACAGAATGTGTGTTCATGTGTTTGGGAACAGCCCTTCACCGTCAATAGCGACTTATGGACTTCGGGAAAGCGCAAGGTCTGTAGAAAGTGTCTACGGTACAGATGTAACCAAATTTGTCAGCCAGAATTTCTACGTGGACGACGGTTTAACATCACTACCAAGTCCTGCTGAAGCCATAGATCTGTTGGAACGAACTCAAAAGGCATTAGCTTGTGGTGGGAACCTTAGACTACACAAAGTATCATCGAACAGCCGCGAAGTCATGAACGCATTTCCAAAAGACGATTTAACTAACGAATTAAAGGATTTGGATATTGGCCAAGTAGAATTGCCTACACAGAGAAGTTTAGGTCTTAACTGGAATTTAGAGTGTGATAAGTTTACATTTGTCATCTCTAAGGACGAAAAGCCATGCACAAGAAGAGGGATTCTTTCGGTACTCAATAGTTTGTTTGATCCGTTGGGATTCGTGTCACCAGTTGTGGTTCATGGACGCATCATTATGAGGGACATGATGATTGGATCGCCAGATTGGGATGAGCCCTTACCTGTTGAAACAAGAGACAAATGGACAAAATGGTGTGAGTCCCTGAAACATCTTGAAAACTTAAAGATTCCGCGTACTTACCTTGACGGCTCATTACAAGATACTGTTCAGCAGGAAGTACATGTGTTTTCCGATGCATCTGAAAGGGCTATCTCATCTGTTGCCTATCTTAGAACTAAAGATGTAAACGGGGAAATGAGTGTCGGTTTCATTATTGGGAAATCAAAGGTTTCACCTAAGCATGGACATACAATACCGAGATTGGAACTTTGTGCCGCAGTAATGGCAGTTGAATTAGCAGACATTATTTCTGACCATTTACATTTACCCATAGAAAACATGAGATTTTACTCAGACAGTCGCGTAGTGCTCGGATACTTGTGCAATAGGGTGAGACGTTTTCATGTATATGTAGAGAACCGCGTCAGCAAAATTCTCAAACGTACCATGTCGAATCAGTGGAGTCATGTCGTGTCCAAGGAAAATCCAGCTGATTTAGGTACACGACCCACGCCTGCGGAATGTCTTCAGGACAGTATTTGGCTTGAAGGTCCTAGTTTCCTATTCTCCGAAAATACTAGGTCGGATGAAGTCTACAATCTACAGGTACCAGAGCAGGACCCTGAGGTTCGTCAAGAAACATGTTTGAAAACAAACGTCATAGCACAGAACGCTATTAGTACTAGTGGTTTTGAGAATGTGTCGCGTTGGGAAAGACTAGTAAACGCCATAGTTGTATGGAAGAGACTCTTACGGCGGCGTTATAATGCAATTCACAGTGTAAGTGATCCAATAGATTCTCCTGTATCTGACTTACAAACTTGTGCCAGAACATTCATTTTTTCAACTGTTCAGCAAGAAGTCTACAGGGACGAAATTCATTCCATCCAGAGGACAATGCCCATTTCAAAGAAGAGTCCTATAGTAGGTTTAAATCCATATGTTGATGAGGATGGTTTACTCAGAGTTGGTGGTCGCCTACAACATTCTGACTTAAAGGTTATAGAGAAGAATCCAATTATACTGCCAGGAAGACACTGGGTTTCCAAGTTATTAGTGTACTTTTACCATGAGCAGGTTAAGCATCAGGGACGACAGTTTACAGAGGGTGCTATTCGTTCAGCCGGGTTTTGGATTACTGGGGTCAAGCGTCTTATTGGGTCCATAATCCATCATTGTGTGAAATGTCAAAAACTAAGAGGATCCCTAGGGTTTCAAAAGATGTCGGATTTGCCAAAAGATCGGTTAGTTCCCGGTCCACCATTCACTTCAGTCGGACTGGATTGTTTCGGTCCATGGGAAGTTACCAGCAGGCGTACAAGAGGAGGCGCGGCTAAGAGCAAGCGTTGGGCTGTCTTATTTACCTGCCTGACGTCACGCGCGGTCCATATCGAAGTAATCGAGGAGCTAAGCAGTTCCTCATTCATAAACGCGTTGCGTAGATTCACCAGTATAAGAGGGAAAGCCAAGTTATACCGCTCCGATCGTGGGACCAATTTTATTGGGGCGTTGGATGACCTGGGAGTCAACGTAAGCGTTGGTGTTAAACAATATCTAGATCGCGAAGGGGCAACATGGCTACTCAATCCTCCACATTCTTCGCATCGAGGAGGCGTTTGGGAGCGAATGATTGGCGTTACGCGTAGGATTCTTGATTCGTTGTTACTTGACATTCCTGGAGGAGGCTTAACGCATGAAGTCCTTGTAACATTCATGTCTGAAGTGTCGGCAATTGTAAACTCTAGACCGCTAGCGCCGTTATCAGCAGACTGTTGTAACCCAATACCATTAAGTCCGTCCTTACTTCTAACGCAGAAAAGTGACTGTATTGTGGACGTAGTGATTCCATCTGATATTAAGGACATGTATAAAGCCCAGTGGAAACGCGTACAAATACTATCGGAACAATTTTGGAACAGATGGCGATCTGAGTTCCTTCAAACACTTCAAATTCGTAGGAAATGGATATCAGAACAACGTGAATTAAAGACTGGCGATGTCGTTCTTCTTAGAGATAAGCAAACCGCGAGAAACTCATGGCCAATGGGTCTAATCGTGAGTGTTTCATTAAGTAAAGACAATCTTGTGAGAACCGCGGAAGTGCGCGTAATAGGAAACAATGGGAAATCTACGGTTTATGAACGTCCAGTCAGTGAAATGGTGGTACTCATTCCATCATAAGTAATCTAGTTGTGATAAACAATGTGCAAAGACACAATTTAGTTATCATATTTAGTGAGTGACAATATGTTTGATAGTCATTTGTGATGTTTTTGCAAGTACTAGTCATTTTGTAAATGTTTTTGTGGACTTACTATTTACTGACAGGTAGTCCGTGATAGTGTTTTCAAAACATTTTTGAAATTTGGGTTGAGAACTAGAATTATAGTCATATATTGTATATGTAGCCACATGTTAAATCATACATTTAGCAAGATTGTTCTTAGTTTGAGGTAGTCCTGCCTTAGTATTTTGATAACAGTTAGTTATTTCTGTGTTAAGCTTAATTATCGTCATAATTTTTGTATACTTATCGTTATCTTCACTATATAGAGGTATGGTTTGTTAAACCAGGCGGGGAGTGTTCTGTAACAGGTTACAGAATTCTTCTTGTTTCGTTTGATAAATTTTTGAGTACGAAACTTCGAGTTATTTTCAGAGTTGTATTTAGTACAACTTAAATAGTTGTGGTAAGTACGATTTCGTTAACTCTTCTTTCGAGGAGATTGTGCATCCTTTTTCCTCATGTCTTTAAACGAGCACATTTGAGTCGATTTTACGCTCTTGAATTCTAGCAAGCCATGGTTAATCATAGAGTAAGTCAAGACCACAATATTTTCTTATGATAATAGTACGTCCATTTAATATGTGTGTGTTATAATTTGTCGATGACAGAGTGTATTTTGTTAGTTTATGGTGTTAAACGGTTCTGTCATTGGTTTTCGCCTTTGCTCAGCGCTAAGCCTAAATCTCGCCTAAACCTTTGAAATCATTGTAATGTGAATGACTGGTCACTTCACAGTGTATGGCATAGTATGTAGCGTGCTCGAGTACTGGTTTCGCACAACAAATATGCAATTTAAAGGCCGTTGACTGATTAGAGTTTTTTCCTTGTATTTTTCAGTTTTATTACCGCATTAAAGACAGTAAAGCTATCGCACTGGTTGTTGTTGGTCACGTGCAAGCATATGGACTTACGGTAATTCGCAAACAATTTGCAAACGTTTCCTTATTGAACGCAAGGGTGATAACATTACTTCCGGAACCTAGAAGGCCAGTCACTCACAATATATGGAGTGTTTGACAACGAGCGAGTGGAGACAGGCCATTTAATGACACATTATCTTTACACGCAAGTACATGCGAACTTAAAGGTAAATAAGTTTGTTGTTCAAATCAAAATGATAAAAAGGACGCTGATTCGAAGCTTACTTTCACAACAACCCTCTTATCGTTACAGTACTGTTTCCATACGGGTTTCTCTGGGGGTCGGGGTGCCAATAATCGACTCGGATCCATGACACCATCTTCGTTCCTTAGCACCACGTGAATGAGGTTGGAACACTCGGACTTTGTCGCCGTTCCAATGGCTGTTCCTGCAGGTACCTTCATAGACAATACGAATCTGTTTAGCATTTCGAATGCTGGGTGATTTTCTAAAAAAAAGATTTTTGTATCGTCTTCATTCAAAAAGCATCAATATCTGTTTATTTTGATGAAATAAGATAATCGGAGAAACAACCAGGTTAGATCACAGGCTAGCCGCCAATTTAATTGGATCCAACCTGTTTATCCGTGATATAACCTGTTTCTACACTGAGGTTCTTTCTTTATCAAAATTAAGCATATAATTAAAGTTTTGGAAAGCAGAAGACAAAAAACCTATATTTAGAAAATTACCCAGCATTCTAAGGGTAAAAGCTAAATTATCAATCAGTATGTGTTTTCTGGACGGGAGCTTTTACTGCAGTAAATCATCTATTATGCCATAAAACCTTTTGGCGTGCATTACATAAAGTGAAAAATATTCCACCCTGACAGTTTGACTTTAGAAAGAGTACTCATAATCCTCCATTTTCAAACAAACTATTTCGTCGGATTATTTCGGTCGTTCTCGGTATACATCGGTTCTGGCTGGAACTATTCGGAATAAGGCGAATAGTAACGACACCGACCGATGTTTACCGAGAAAGACCGAAGAAATCCGACGATAGAAAGAGTTTCAAAATGGCGGTATTCTTCTTTAACCCTTTACCAAACACCTAATTTTTTACTGTCAAAAATTGAATGAGTTTGCAGACGGCTTTTTAAAAAGTTATGAAATTTATCTTCATCTTCTGATAGGTCAGAAAACATTGTAGGAAAAGGAGAAATTGCTCGTTAAGAGCAATTTCTCCTTTTCCCACAATGTAATCAAGAGACATCCGCAACAAACTGGTCAAATAGCGTAATTGTATGATAATGAGTTAATGGATCGTCTTAGTATCATGACAACATTTTTCAAAGACAGTGGTTTACCATTATATCTGGTTCAACATCGCCGTTCAGCTCCACGTTTTGAATGAGTATTTCTTGTCCAACAGGAAGTTCCGTTATACTGACTATTCTCACTTCGTTAGGCCTGTCCGTGTTAAGTACAAAACCGCTTAACGGCGCCACTATCTGAAAACAGAGAAAGCACGAGGTTTTATCCCTTTCGTCTTCAGACGAAATTGAGGTTACGATTATTATGGACGTGCCAATGAGTACATTCACTAATATGTTTTTTAACGTTCATAACCATGTTCTTGACGTCCATGAACATCAAGAAAAAGTGCATTAACGCAGTCTGTAACATTCTTAACGTCAATGAGCGTGTTCAATAACAATTATGTGTTCATGAACGAAAAATGTTTGTTCATGACGCATTGTTGAACATGCTTACCGTTCATGAACGCATTCAAGAACAAATCTGTGTTCATGAACTCTGTGTTCATGTCTGATCATGTAGTTCATGAACACCTCTCTTGAATCCTTTGCAGGGGATGCTTTCATAACATCATGATACAATGGAGATGTATATTGTGGCAGGATTGCCATCTGTTTATTAGCTTACCTCAGCACTTTCGTTCACTATCAGATCCACTCCGTCGTGTTGGTAGATATCCAGTCTTGACGGATAAAACCCGTTTTTAGCACACGTGTCTAGATCCCGTAATAACTTTGGGAAGTCGGTGTGGAATTTAGGACCGAACACCTTGTCGATTAAAGCACGGCCTTCCTTAAATCTGAAAAACGTTGATTACTTCGATTATCAACGTCAGGTCTGTTTAACTTCCGCACACACTTGTGATTCTGGATAAGTTTGTTTCATCCGCGCAAACTTTTGATTCTGGATTGGTTTGTTTCATAGAAATACACTATCTACATTGGTAATTGAGTTCAGTTCGTATAATGTTAACATTCACTCAATTGATGAAAGGAGTGTCGTCGTTGTTTCCTAGATGTAAGGTAGATTTACAAACAGATATTACTTCACATTCTTAAATGCGCAGTGTGGTAATGTATGTGTTTAAATTCCGTGAACGGAACACACTGGAAGACTTGACATGCCGGTAGGCATGCGGGCAGGCATGCAGACAGGCTAAACTATCACAATTTTACTTGCATATTAAACATGTATTCGTCAAACTAAATAAATGCTTGATTCTGCTTCATTAGGTCCTGATAACTATAGTAATGGTATTTAGTATGTGATGCGGTTAGGCAAAAGGAAATATTTGGTTTGATGTCATACCTATCACAATTAATAAAAGACAGTTAGTTTCAAGTTCCTGACAAACTTATAAACTGCCCTCGTAAGTATCATAACAAGAGACAACGTGAAACACAATCAGCCCTAAAAGTAGTAGAAGTAAAGTGACCTACCCCTTTTTTACCGCATTATATCCGATCTTGATCTCCGATACAAGATTTACAATATCGAAGAAGCGCTTAAGGAATCCATCCCCGATGTCCTTCAACCTCTCAAACGGTGCTAACAGTCTTTCGATGATTGCATTAATCCTATCAAGTATCAGTTCACGCAGCGAATTCTGTAGGAATAAATATAAGATGGCTTTCAAAATTGCGACAGCTTATTCTTACAGTTGGCATGAAGCAAACGTTTTTTTTGAAGCCGTTTTCTAGAAGTTTCTTTTTTTTCTACAGAATAATTTTAATAACACGTTTCAAACATATTCAACACAAATATGTTTTTTTTTTAAAATTCGCTCTACCTTATGATTGCCGTGCAGGCAATCTGGATATATGCAATGAACCACTTGGGTGTAGTTTGCTTAGTATAAAATTAATTGGTCTCTCTCTGCATTGGCTCGAATCCGGTTGACGCTATTTGTATTTCCTTGAGAAGTGGACTTACGTATTGCCGATGATCCTACATGATTTGACCAGTTCTTATTGGTAGGCAAGACGGAAATAATAGCATTATTTAGATAATTCTGACAAGATGCAAAACTTTAATCAATGATAATTCGCCTTAAATGAAGGTGTAAGTTTTGTTCTTTATCAATTTTAAAAGATTATGTGAATAGTTATTTTGAAAATCTTGAATGCTGTGATTTTGAATCCTTAGTATCTGCTGAATTTTCGGAGCTTTTAATGGTATAATGTAACATTTTATCAAGGTCTTGTTTAAGTCTCACCACAAAGCTTTAACTAGGCGGGGGAATAACGTGACCAATGTTTATGATCTTAAATCCGAACAGGATGGCCGCTCTCAGATACTTTTGCTTTTTTCCCCTACTTTTTCCAATGATAATCACACTATGAAACCAGTTGATCATCAACTTTCATCTTCTGGTGGTATGTGATAACCAATGCTTTACAACGTCGAATGAAATATGTATACGTATAGCGATAATCGTAAAGACCTTTTGATTTTAATAATACAAACGTGAATGCATCTAGTAAGTCAAATCTATCGATACAACGACAAATCAACAATAATTTCTTTATCGTTGAGTGGCCTCAATGGCCTTTACCCATTACCAAACCATAACGACATTTGTTCAGCTTGTTGCAGACAACTCTGGAAATTGCTCCTAACGATTTCAATGACATATCATTTTGAAATGTCGTTTGAAAACTCTATCGATTTTGGACATTCGAAAAGTTAACGTTTGGTAAATGGTTAACCTTAAAGCCAGGCCGTAAAATGCCAAAATCATACAGTGCAATCGGATGCCACAACCTTTTGACCTAAACCATTGGAAACTGTTATTTTACATCTTTCTTAGCGGTGTTCAAGGGCAAAGAATGTGATAGGTTGTGGCCGTTTTACTTCTATGAGTTTTTATTCAATCCATTTCCTACCTGACTCATCTCCCCATCTGTTAGAGTTGCTATCGGGTCGTCTGAGACCGTAGCATTTACCCATTTCTCTGCACCATCTAGAAGTGTTATAAACGCGGAGACCGTCAAATCTTTGATTTTCTCGAATACGGCTGGTAGGTCCATCTAGTAGGGCTTTTTATCTATTTGAACAACAACATTGTAATAACTCATTGCTACAATGTACCAATCACTGCCACAACGATATCCTCATCCAAAATTGTATAAAATTTAATTGATGTTTTCTCTTCAAACTTGTACCGGATAACGTAATTGATTCAGCAACAATGTCTCTTCTTGCGGTGAATCTGACAAGGTAATTTGATAAAAAAAATCTTTCGTTATCTTCACACGTAAAGCAGGCATGGGAGATTCTTTTTTTGGTGTCCCCGCCATATTGAACGCCATTTTAGTTTCTAAGCAGATGGTCATGTAACATTTGTGGTGGCAGTGATCACTACCATAAAAGGAGATCACTATGAGGAGTTTGGCCTTTGAAATGAGATGAGAGCGCCAAAAGGAGAAAAGGACATTAAGCAAGCTCTCTATCCAATCACCAACAACACGGTTAAGATAACTGTACTAGCAATGCAGAATCGAATTCAATTTAGATATACACAGGCCTTGTCGAAAATTGACTAACCCAACACCCATATGTATCTCCAAATTTATTCGATTGGAATATAAGTGTGTTGCAATATGAACTATTATCAATTTATCAAATCATGCATAAATTTCATAAAAATTTATCTCTGGAAAATGCATAATGCTTTGTTTTGGTCTTACTCTTACACCGATCGTAAGGCATTATAAACTCGGCATCATTTTATCATAGATCCAAGTACAAATCGCTCAATGATCGAAAAAGCTAACAGTAACTTACCGATTTGAAAAGTTGTAATACATAATATTACATAAATTACAAAAACATAACATTAAAATGCATGACTGAGATCAGAGCCGACATTTTATGCCTTTATTCCCGGCAAGATTTTATCTTATCCATGTTGATGTGTTTATTAATGGAGAAAACGCAGCTCGAGCGAACTCAAGATGTGTTGTGTAATGGTGATATCAAGATATGAATAAAGAGATGTTAGAACGTTGCTATGCGCGCTTACCCCCTAGCAACATCGAGTTCTTAACCTTTGCAACAACGGACTTGAGCTCACTGATCGAAAAGGCTATGCTGAAAAAAAAAACCAATACAACTATAAAACTCGAGTCTAGATTGAACTTGAACCATATACTAGCACTTATTAGTTAGTCATACATGCCTTCAATTAAGCGTTAGAGAAAAAGTGGTTTTTGTCGTCCTCAACACAAATCGTGATGAACTGTTAAAGAGGATTACTGAATCACTGTGGTGTATCATATTGTTAACAATCACAGATTTACTACCAAGGATCAATTCTCAATCCTGAACGCTTTCTTTTGATTCATGTATAAGATAACCAATTATTTATCGTCATTTATTAGGTAAACATGTGTAATACTGATCTTGGGGAAAATTAGTTTAATATTCCCTTGGAAAATCAGACAACGTACAATCCTCGAAAAAGAATATCTGTTTCTTTTGCATATATAGTCAGACGGTACTTAACAGCCTATGGGAACTTGTTTAGAAACCTGATGATTAAACAGTGAAAACATACACAAGGTCTCGACTTGGATCAGTCTATACAGTCTGGCAATGCGAATCATGAAAAAAAAACACCATCGTCATCGACCATACATGACTTACTATACAACATTTCCTCCCATCCTAGCCAGGCTTTTTTTCGGGTCCTTGAATAGATTCGGAAAGTCCCTCACAATGCTCTTAACCGACTTGAATAGTTGTTTGGCAACATGTGGAATGGTGGTTTCGATACTTCGTACCAAAAACTGAAATGGTAAAAGCAATAGTTCTTCGGGACCATTCGAAGCAACAGCAATGATGTTGCTTAGACATTTTGCAAAGGCGACTCACAGATACATTGGTGTTGGTGTTATCAGACTCAAGCACTTTAATCCATTACCAAACAATAGCGACGTTTGTTGCAGAAGACTCTGGAAAATATTGTTGGAAATTTGGAAATTGCTCGAAACGAGCGATTTCTCCTTTTCCAACATCGTTTTGTCCCCTTACAGAAGATTATTTTTCAGTTTTATAATATTTTGAAATGTCGTTTACAAATTCTTTCGATTTGAGACAGTTGAAAACTTGGCGATTGGTAAAGAGTTCACTTTTTTGGGATAATTGCTATCGTTTGTGTATAATTTCAAATGCCATGTTTATCCTTATTGCCTGGCTATCGCAGCCGTCCGTGCATTTATTTTCCGCATCAGTTCTACACATAGTTCTCCTTCTTGTGTTAAATATCTTGCATTATATCCATATCGACTACCTCATGTGCAAAATTATTTGTCTTCGAAGCAATCATTGCAATCAATGGATTAAAACAGTTTGCAACTGCAGTCAGGTCGTACACTGAATAACATCAAGGACTTTGCTGATGGGCTTTAACTACCGCTCATGTCGTGATTGAAACATTAAACACTTCGGGAATAGATTGATCTTTCACTTAAAAAGCATGAATACGAAACACAGATTGATGAAGTAATACACTTTCTTCTAATTATCCGACCAAAACCGAAATTCGTTGGTCTTGAATACGTTAATGGAAATAAACAGCACATGATTTTACCATACTGTTACATCTCAGTTGTGTTAGCATGTTTTCCAAATTTCAGTATATTGTGACTTACATAAAAGAAATCCACGACGTCAGTTTTGATGTCCCCCATAAGATCCGCAACGTATGCTATAAGTTCCTGCATCGGTTTGAGAAACGGTGGCAACTTTTCTAGAACCAGGTTACCGAAATCCTTCACTGCTTGAAGCGCACTGTCTCTAATTTCTAGAACCTGAAATATACCAATCAATTAGATACATGCTATCAAGCATTACAGCTACTGCATTGACCAAGAAAAATAATCTAATGTAGTATTTTGGACATATGATGGATCAGGACGTTTGTCCAGTTTTTGAGACATAAGACACGATTTGTCTTAAAGTGACAGATAGTGTGCCTATAGAGACCAGAGTTAGTAATACTGAAAACGGTGTAGAAGATCATCTTTTGTCTTTTGAAGTGTCAACTGTACTGTCGTACCCTAAACAGGATACATCGATGTGTATGCACAGGAATAGTACTAATACCTTGAAGGTCTGAAATGGAAGCAAAGCTAACAACCTCAGGCCTGGACTGTGTTATGAATATATTCATTCATTATTGTTTGATATAAGAAACGCAACAGGCAGTTTGGCTATTTTCGCTATGTCTGGATTGAATGATTGGTACAACTATTTACCATGTTCGGCAGTTCTAGGAATACTTTCCCAAAGTCTTCAATGATTGCCTTGACGTTAAAGTCGCCCTTCATGGGGTCGGTTATTAAGTCGAGACCTTTCCTAATCGTCTTCGCCACTTTCATGATCCCTTCGGTAACGAGCGTGAGAGTCTCAGTATTCAATCTCGGGTCATACTCCTGAAAAACATGTACATGACAAGAAAGCGCTGATTAAAAGGACTATCTCACAGGTGAAGGATCATACATATATTTTTAAATGAGATGTAATCTACTGATTGAATATCAACACATCTATAGAGTGACATGGGACTATATTATTGATACACTTATATCCACCTTTCATTAGCATGCGGTGAAGAGTAGCGCATTTATGTTTGTGATAGCGGAACCCGGTTGATTTCTATGAGCAATGATCTTAATTAGAATTACTCATAGGTTTTAGACACCACCATCAGGTAGGTCTCACAGACGTTTGACGTTACATGTGTTTACCCTTTTTTATTAATCGTTGAATGGATTAATGTTTCACATTTCAAAAGAAATCACATACATTCAGCAATTTTAGAATAAAGCAATCAAAAGGGTTATTTTGATAAGTGATACTGACTAATTGGGTTACTAATTAAACATATGTTAGATACAAACCACAATTCGTGATGATGTCCCTTTAAATACCAAACTTAAGTTACGACACACAACCGCTCTATAAATTACCGTAATAGCTACAAATGCACTGGAATGAAAACAGTGTTTTATTCAAACCCTCCCTTGATAGACAGGATACCTCCGTTAATGTCGTCCCTCAACGATGGACCAAATAAAGGTAAGCATATTTATTTTATCTATGTAATATTTCTACCTGTTCAATCGGAATCAAATGCCATTGCTGTAAATTAATAGGATGAAAGTAAATCGACTCCATGCACTATAAGGAAGGATGGGCTTTATGATTAATTGAACAAGAAATGATTTTTATACACCAACTTTAAATGAAGATTGTTTCCCCCATTGTATCAACTCGTTTAATCTGAAATTAAATTTGACAATTTGTTGTTCTTTTTTATGCAGACACAGATCTAGATTTCCAAGGAAACCGAGAGATTACCTTTACTTTCGATGTGTCAGATTATGAATCTGGGGTTAAAGAATGTTGCTCGGCATTAGGTAAGTCACCATGCATTATATTACAATAGCCTTGTCTTTCATTGGTTGGCCTTTTACCATTATCGTTTCATCATTCAAACCTATAGTTATTATTCAAAATTCTCGAGTGAAAATCTGCAAAACATATATCATCGTGTTAAGTATTGAAGGAAGTCGTATTTCATCAAGTATAGTATATATCGCCATATAACATGTTTCAGGAACATTGAAAGATTATAATCTGGTATCAGACTATCGTCCGCTGCAAGATAACGCAAGAACTGATAGTTGGCGCCTTCCAGTTACTATGGATACGTCCCGACCATTCCATGTTACGGTACAATGCATCAATAACGTCGGCTTGACCTCGGAAATGAGAAGCGACGGCATCCAAGTTATACTTTCACCGCCAGACGTTAGTGACGTTTTTTGGACATTCTCGAAACGTCAGATACGCTCTATCCCACGAGGGATCTCTTTCAAGGGTCACACGAGGAAATGTGACTAAGATGGTCGGGATTCAAGTTCACGGACCAAATAAAATTTTACCAGGTTAACCATGACTTTTGATTTTCTTGCCAACTCTTAGATCTGTATAAATGCACTCAAGTGTGGTCTTTAGAACTACAAGTTCAAAGAAAAATGCTGCAGTATTTACCTAGTTAGTAACGTTTCTTTCTTTTTATGCGTCTCCTTTACGTTGCATATCTATTTAATCGTTCACCAGTTAAAGAGTCAAGATATTTATGTTAAAGTTATTCTTCTGACTGGCGCGCAAGAGATCGCCAGTTAGGCTTGGATATGATTTGATCTTGACTATGTATAAAACCTGTATATGACTTATGTTTGAATGCCTGTCATGTAGAAATGCTCCTCACAAGGTCATTATAACAGCCAGACCTTAAGATTATGCTAATGCTCACAATGTGATGCAATGTTAAATTATGCTAAAACATTCCAGGCCAGTCCATTGTTCTTGTTTACCACCTATGTTACTGTCAAAGCAGTTGAAAAGCGAGTTGATATCTTTATTTGAAAAGTGAGTACAATATGTATCATTTCTCATATATTTTGCTCTGTATGCTATTAGTGAAAACGTAAATTAGTATTATGATTCTGGTTGACTGTTGTCGGTGAAACAATAATAAAGACATTTGAGGTATCGGACAACGGAGTTGCCTCTACTTTCGTACATCTCGCAGATGTAACAGTTGACCAGGGCGAATATAGTTGCATACTAACGGGGGTCAATGAAATTGAACTGACCAGAGAACCTATTGTGAAGAACTTTACGGTAGTTTTCGATTCACTTGTTATTAAAGGTAACATAATTTTGTATTCATTATTCTTTCAAAAGTGGGTTGTATCAAATTTAACGTGCAAAAATGTAATATAATTCTGCAGTCCCTGAACTTGCGGATGCGAAATGCTAGGTTGATAATTTGTAGCCATGTGCTATGCAATAAAATGACAGATACTCGTTTGATAGTAAGTGTTTTACATATAGCCATGTCTTAACATTGAGTCATTGTCTCATGTATTTGAACAAATAAGAATATGATTTGTCGTTCGAAAATGACCAAGTCAAAAAGAATACCAACTGCAAGATGTATCATGACGTCCTTACAATATTTACTTTCAGTTACCAACGCCTTATCAATGGCATCGGACCCGTTAACACAAATAGTACGGGTAGACTAGCAAGACGTATTTTCCTCACCCTTTGACCTCTATTATGAAGTATCCGTTGGTACAGCAGCCTACAGTACTGATATCATCATGTGGCAAGAAACTGTCTCCACACACATCAACTTTATTCTCACACAGGAGAGTATTGGAGAGTTCGGGAAAGAGATATATGTCGTTGTGACAGCAATAACTCCCGCGTGAACTTACAAGACCCTCTCAACCAGCCACAAATAAAATACCTTAAGCATAAACGTAAAAGACAAGTGGCTATTCTTAGATTTATAACTGTTTGTAGACTAGGTAATTTTAACGTAATGTTTTTTCCAAATAATTCGCTCCATTTAAAAAGTTTTTGATTTAAGGTTTAAGCAATTTTGTTATGGTTGCTTGATTTGTAATCTGAATCTTTTCCCCCTTCGTAAGAACTATACCATAGGTGATGTAGAGTTTCAATGCTTTTAACCTTTCGTAAATGTACGTATCTGTGATTATAACAGTTTTATAACAAAATAATGTTTTGAGTTGATTTAGATTGACTGTTTGTGGTGTTATTGAAATCTTACTTCTCAAAGGAAAGTCTGTTTTATTATCAGCAAAAACGCCCGTGAGAACTTATAAAACCTTTTCAACCAGCCAGCTGATAACTAAAATATCACCATCTTAATCATGAACAATCGATTTCGTACATTACGAACTTTCTTTGGAGATCATATATATTGTTCGTAGATTTAACGCCAACAAATATTTTCTAGTATTTTAATGGTACAGCTATTCGTGGTTGTGTATCATGTGCGTGTGCGTGTATCTATGTTCATAGATATATAATTAAAATCAAATTGAAAAAGGGGTTCGTCTTTAGATCGTTTAAGTGTTTCCTTACAATATCATGAGAGTTTTAATTTTCTATTAATTCTACTTTGCTATTATTAAAATATATACTGAACCAAGTTTGCCAAATTCATGTTTTTATTTTCGAATCAGACACAAATGTGGGGAAAGCCCAAAATCGAGATTGGAAAGTCAAGCTCACTTTCCCTTGATGGAGGATTACATGTACAACTTAACCCGATCAACCAATAAACCAGATGTTAACCCTGACTTACACTTAAAATTGAAACCAAAGACAGCATAATCACGAAATAAAGTCCTATATGGACATATCAGGATTAAGTTCTTTCTCACTTGATAGTAAATCCTCCTAACCTTTTGACAAACAATATTTATTTTTCCCAACATATGCTATTTCACATTCAAGAAAAAATCGTCTAATATATTCCTGTTTAAGTTAAGCATAACAACACCGACCTTTTTCGAACAGCAAAATCGTGTCGCCTCAGCACGATTATGGTTATGCCTAGTGTTATATCGTAGAAAAGTGGACATAATAAACGTAATCACATTGAGGGCATACGACCAAAATGACATAACGAAAGCAATGACCCTTCAATGTAATAGCGTTAATGGTGATCTACAGTGCGAATAATTATAGTACGTGGTGTGTTTTAACGACCTGCAGCCATTTGTATAAACGATGGTAAAACATACCCTCGGTTAAAATTAACCGACGGTTAAATTCGCGGTTAGGTAACCACGACGGTTAAATCGTTTGTATAAACACGTTTTACTCAACGATAACCTTACCAGAAATGGTATATTTTAACCCACGGTTAGTTACCAAAAATCCCAAAATGCAACATGATCGTGACGTCATTTTCCCGCAAAGCTGTCAGGTGAAAGGTAAATATTGATTGTTTATTTAGTCTGAATGATCCAGACGTAGATATTTCATTCTCCACTTCGAGTAGGTTCACAACTGTACTTATTACGTTATCGAAAACAGCCATACAAGAGATGAAATAACAATTGTCAAAACATGCTCGTCGTCAAATTGTGAATGGGGAAAACAAAATTGCAACATAAAACTATAAGGAAATAGTGTGTTAGCTACGTAAGGTAGCTAAGCTCCACATCATCACTGTGGAAGCTATCTATCAATTGAGGTATAAACCAATTTGTCTTTCCACGAACGCCACACTTCCTTCAACAAACGATCACCTGTACATGTTTATACATGTACAATGTATGTCAAATGATATACTAAGTATGAAATGTGGATTTTAAATGTGAAAAACTGTCCTTGGTTACAGTATATATGTGTTCAGAACATGATTCATGAGACATAGGGGGACCTGTGTAAGTGGATAAGGTGATGGACTCGTTACCCAAGGGTTTTGGGTTCAAGCCCACTGGTTTTGTACGAATATCCTTTTACAAAACACTTCAGAGTCCTAGCCTGGTATAGTTGCATCCCAGGAAGGGGTAATAAAACAATGTTGACACAGTTGTGAAAACCATGAGTTTCAATGTACATCTTATTACTCCATTAGGGAGTTAATGAATGGTTCAAACTAAAACAGGATTTTACAAGGCAATTAAAGAGTATAAGTTCTGCATTTTATTAATAATGCCAAAAAGGTGTTGCATTGAAACTATTGGAACAAAAGTGAACACCATTATAGCTCATGTAAATAGATTTCTTTATTTGACACACTATCTTCTATATTTTTATGCTGCAGTTGTGATAAAGGAGGTAAGCATATAGTATAAAGTTGTAAATGAAAGCATTCTTAAACAATTTGTCTTTCCATTTTTCTGAAGTTGTTTTTATATAATTTCAACTTTTCAGTTACTGAAACAGACCATACATGAATGTCGACTCAGAACACAAGTCCCTCTGTAATTCTCAGGTATAGTAAATGTATTTTAATATATTATTTTAAGTATACATGTACTATAGGTCATGGTACATATAGGAAATACACTTTGATATATGTGTGATTGTAATATAGAAATGCATGGCAATATGGATTTTTTTATCAATGAGACAGTTTGAATGAGAAAATCTCCCTATACTTAATTAGTTGTACTTCTTAATTGTTAATTTTTTTCTACACCTATTTTTCTTTGCTTTGATTTGTTCATTTAAATACCATTATTCTTCATAATGCCTTAAATACAACTCTGTTCCCAATTCAACAAAAGGGTAAAACGAATCTTCAGGAAATAGCCATTTTACCAATGTGATAAATGCTCATCATGATTATTTATTGTTCCTTTTTTGTCATATGAAAAGATTGTGGGAGATACCCAAATATGAGAACAAACATACATGTACATGTATTTCTAAAGACATCTAACTATTTCAGTGACTGACAATGGTTTCTATGATGAAATGTTATTGTGTCTTTGGAAGGTCTCTTTGCTTGGTATCATATGAAACAGTTTCATTACAAAGATCATTTCTTAATTGGGCCTGAGCTTCATTAAGTCTAAAGAAATACTGGGATTCCTCCTTATATATAAGGTCAGTTGGTATTTAACCATGTTGTCTGTATCACTCCCTCTAAGCATGTCAAATGTACTCTATTATCTACTTATATTTTTTATTTTGCAGAAAGCAGATATTCCAGGACAGCAGAATCTAGAGTAGACATGGAAAACTATTCTAAGAGTGTATTAAAGTGGACAACATTTCCAAGTTATTTCAATATCCATTTATGAAATATTTGAAGACAACATACTTCAATATTTTCCTGCCAGACTACATTGTGTGTTAAATAGAGGGAATATAATGCATGTCAGGAGCCTCTGTGGCTTAAGAGTAACAAACTTGAAATTGCATGACCCTTCTCAGTATGGGTTCAAATCCCGGGTGACCGCATTTGGATCTTCATGAGATAATCTTCTGACTGACAAGAAGAATGTGGATGGTTCTATCTTGCTTGTCCAACCTTTATGGGCATTCAAGTTTGGGGTATTTCTTCCTTTAAGTGTACTGGGCATCACACCATTTCAGAAATATTGACACAATGTCAAGTCGATATAAATAAATAAACCATGCTAAACACAAATCCTTTCTGTAAAATTTATCATAAATTATATTGTACAAGCAAATTTGATAAATGTAGGTCTTTGTAATCTTCTGGACACTGCATATTGTGCTGCATCTGAAAAAAAAGAAGCATGTTCATTGAAAATTTAGTTTAAAACTTTCAAACATAGTATAAAGATTTAAAAATCATCATGAAAACATGCCATATTTTCAATTGTTAGTTATATTTGGTATAACAAAAGTGAGCAGGAGTAGTGTAGTATAATCATATTTGAGGTGTTATCATTTAAGAGACTTTTTTTACCTATTCCTCATGTGATATCATCTAGATTTGGAATTCTGTCATGTCTGTCATTTAATTTCATGTATACAGTGGAAAGTTGTGTTTTGTATAAAAGAACCTATAATAAATATTATAATCAATACATACTGTTTTTTTTTTCTCAATGTTTTAACTGCACAGTATTGTTTAGTGTTTATTGCTGTGTCAACATTTTTTCAGTTATATTACAGCTTATCTAAGTTTCACAAGAACTTATGACAAATTCATAGAATCAGTATTGGATATGAAGGAATGGTCTGCATGTGTACCAACTATCTCCAGAGATAACACCTTTGTCAGTCTGAAAATAAGAAACCTTTTTCCATCAGTCATTTGATCTATCTTAAACATATGTAACATGTGATGAAACAAACAAACAAAAAAAAAACAGGTAAATACTATGTCTTTGATCTACTATATAAGCTTTTGAGGAAATTGTCTGCCATATAAATTACAAACATCAATTCATAAAAAAGCAAATATATATTTTAATTTCAAAAGTGGAATACCTAAAGTAATTGATGTCAGATATATTCATATAAGATTAAACCCTTCCTTTCATTGTTTTACCTTTAAATGCACTTGAAGCAGAAGACCAAAGAAAATATTGTGACAATAAGTGAAATTGCTCAGCATGAGCTGCTTTAATGTTACATTTAATTCCCCAATATCATAGTCAAAGGGCATTTCTCATAATTGATGTGTCCTCATGTGATCATTTTTGGCAACACTCAAAATCCAAATTGAGGAAGAGGGTTAATACTGTTAACTCATTTCTTCATATGAACACAAGTAATGTACCTTCAGCAGAAGACCTAATAAACTGCTGGTGAGTTACAGTTAGTGTCATGGACTTTAAATTGGACAACAGGTTCAACAATCGGTTCAAAACCTGATGTTCGCATATATTTGTGTGGAGTGTCTTTGGGCAAGACTCACTTCCTAGCCTAGAACAGAACTCAGGCAACATGTACAAATGTTTAAAGAATGGTCAAAGTGATAACTCTGCCATACTGGATCTTTGAAAGCAAAAGAAAACAATGTTATTTAAAGGTCTTTCCTTCAAGACCAATT
The DNA here is from genome assembly GCA_947846245.1 of Cerastoderma edule. Classification (NCBI taxonomy): domain Eukaryota; kingdom Metazoa; phylum Mollusca; class Bivalvia; order Cardiida; family Cardiidae; genus Cerastoderma; species Cerastoderma edule. The sequence continues at coordinate 33,772,254 of OX401404.1, forward strand.
TCTCCTTTTATCAGAATGGTATGTTACTAAGATCTCTGTCCTCTCTGTCTGGGTTAAGATCAATGAAGGCATATGGATTTTCAAACAGATTATTTCTTGACTGACATACGGAATGGAGGTGGTTCTTCCTTAAGGGCAGTTAAGATTTTGGTGGTTCTCCATCTGTTAATAACCATAAATCACAACAAAACTCAAATTCTTTGCCACTATGTCAATCTAAAACAAACATAATGTGACTTTGCATAATCTCATAATTTTGTGTTCTTGGTGTGCTTTGAATTTCGACATTCCTCAAAATCCCATGGGGAAACTGGTGATATAAACACTGATATGTGCTTTTTTTCTAACTTTAGAACTGAACTGCAACTCCCTACCTTCACATGATTGTACATGAACGGCGTTACGAAGAAATGTTTTTGTTTGTTATTGTTTCATTTTCAGCAGGAAGTCCTCGAAAGGTAGAGGATAATCCCACCCAATAAAATGTACCGGATTGATAATCGAATAGCTTTTATCAAATGTGAAAGTAGAACTTTAAACTTAAGAGAAAACGCAGATGAAGTTGTTACTGTTAATGCAGGGTGCTTAATAGGCCCCATTATACGAGATCTTTTGTTGATGTCTATATGCCAAACAGTGGTCATGTCTCGTTAGTTTTTCGACACACTTATTTCGTTGATTTAAACAATAAACAATGGTCTTACATGTCTCGTAAGCTTCTCGATAAAAATCTTGAGGGTTTCCGTAATTTTGTTTTCCCATAGCTGGTCAGTTGGCGGTCATTTCGTCAAAAATTCGTTTGAAGCGGGGCCGAATTTACAAGATGGCGGCCATATTTAAAGCGGTAACTTTTCTGGTTAAACAACTTACCTTGGTCCTAGAGGTTGGTTACTTTTACCTGGGTTAATTCGCGGTTAAAGTTACCTGCGAGTTTTATACAAACGCTTACCGCGTTTTAACCAGGAATTTAACCCATGGTAAGTTTTAACCGTGGGTTAAACTGTTTATACAAACGGCTGCTGACGGGTAACTTACCGGGTGATAAATTACACGTTTTGTTGTTATATGGATGAGCCAAGCTGTTAGTGCATACAAATATAGTCATCCTATCACAATTTATGACCAATAGCAGGGTGCCGTATAACATTTTGGATATTAGCCGCTAGGTCACGTGATGATTGCGCGAACCTGTCAATATTGTTTGTATGTGTTGTTTCACTTTTTTCGTGTTTCATTTCTTGTTTGTTAATTTGCATAAAGGTAACAGGATAAAAAGAATAGTTGTTTGATGTCTTTAAATAGGAAGTGTTATAGGGCTTAGCTTCGGATTATTATCCGTTTCGCCTTCGGCTCGATACCATTGCCATTTCATGACACCAAACCATCTTTTCTCCATATCTACGTCTGGATGTTCCGGACCAAGTTTTCCTGCATGAATGGGTGTCCTTCAAACAGTCCAACCAGCTTATCTCCACCTGAACAAAAACCACTTTGACAGTAAACAGCTGCATGACAAAGGATTTTGTCAGGGAAAAGATAGGATACCATGCCAAAAGAAAAGCAGTCCAGAATCCTTCAGGCCACCTGCAGCTAAATTAGATTGATGAATGTCGACCAGATGCGATAAAAACATCTGTCTGAATAGAGTACGGAGCTCACAATGATGATATTGAAATGCGTAAATGATATTGTATACACGTAAGTAGTGCTTATCGATTAAAGCTAAACAATGGCAGAATAGGTTTTGTATAACGTGTAAATAAAGGGAGTCGGTGACAAGGAATCACCCTGTTTTCCTAAGCTCCTCTCCACGTCACCATTTGTGCGAAATAACGGGAGGTATTAAAGTATGGAATATGTCCAGACGCTTTATTATGAGAGAACAACATACATTTATAGAGATCGTTTCTTTATCAGGCGTATATAAAGCGGACTGACTGTCTTTTATATTGTTTTAAACAGATTTATAGCTGATGAAACCAAACGCTAATTCTAATATACCTAAAACTGGTTTAAAGGACGCCGTCTGCAGCAAACATGATAACGTTTAACTGATGTAAACACTTCATTAAGGTCACAACCCGATCCGAGACGATGTTGTCACCATCTATCCTTTCAACATAAAGTAAAACAACCTTTTGGGTCGATGGATTAAGTAATTGGCTTATCCATATGTATTTCCCTGCTTTATGAGAAGGTATTATCAAGTAAATCATAGTTAATTACACTCATATGGGCTCAACAAAATGATGACTTATCTGCCGTTCATATCTAGATTTCATAAACGGCGTATGATTCTGGTTGCGTCCACCTTATTGTACGTTTAGGGAAATTTTGGGCCTTTCCGATATCGAACATAAGACCGCTGTTAACCAAACGTAGTCTATGATTGTTATGCCCTCTTAACAGGATGATAAAGCATAAAATTTCAAAAATCTTAACGAATTTGTTTCGTATATCAATTAAAGGAACGATACTAGCCGTTTTGTATTGTCTAACAGCAATAACTGATCTAAGACGATATCTAAAACCGACCATGCTTCGACTTAACCTGAACAAAGCATGTATATGATCAGTCAGTGTATCATCATAACGTCTGTGTCAAATTAAGAAGCCTTTAACTCTTAACCTAATTTTCATTATACGGACCCTGAGTACACCAATAATGAATGCCTTCATGATCGAAACTTAAAGAGAAGTTCAGGGCTCCAGGTAATCTTTGACTTGCATCAGAACGGTACTTATCAAAATGAAAAAAAAAAATATCAGTACATACTATTTTCAGTCAGTACACCGATGTTCTCCTTGTCGGCCGAAAGAATCCACTTATATAGCTGCTTTAATCCTTCAACTCATAGACAAAGTGACATAGTTGCATATTCTTACAAACTGATACATGACTTACACCTATAACTAAATGTCCATTAACTTTAACTTACTATTTAATCATGTTGCATTAGTTTTGCTTTATTATATAATTTTTATTTAAAAAGCAAAAATATCAATAAAGTATCAAAACCTACAAAAAGTAGGTATTCAATTCAAGGAAGATCCTGATGAGACAGTTCCTACAAATACTGTCGTATAAGGGTATATTCTGTTTGAATGTCTTATCTGGGTATACTCTATTTGAACGCTTTAACTGTAAAGATCCTTTAAGGCAAAACAAACTGTTTATAAGTTTTAATACAACGATAATTGGTGTGTTATACGTGTGATTCGGTTGTATTGTGTGATAAGGGGTTGTCTTGTTACTTGCCACTTTCCCATTTTCAAAATATCCTTCCATCTTCAATTTGTTGTTAAATGATTGATTGCTGTGCTTCAATGATCAGTTATTGATTTTAACAAATTGATACTGATCATTTAGTAAAATGGCTTAACTTTATGGTGCTTCTTAACTACAGCTGCCACAGATGTTTCAAACGCAACTCTTTAATTTTATTCCGCGTCGCTAAAGAATAGGCGAGAAACCTATACAAATCCGTTTAAAGTTTTCAATAACACAGTTATATTGTGAGCGTATGTTGCGCGTTCATGATTTGATTATTATGCAGATAGTATTGTATACAAAAAGGTCGGCTTTACAATGAAGTTTTGGAGAACTGTTATCAATAAAGCTATGTCCTCTCATGCATTGCGATTGTTATCACTATCACCAGTTCTATTGTCCAAATGTTTTGTAAGATCCCTCGATTCTATCACTCACTGGTAAACAATGGTAGGTCGTTTGACAACCAATTGCGCATTTAAAGACAATGCTCACATACATGTTTAACTGATGAGTGCTTGGTTCCTTACCCTTGCCAACAGTATAACGATTTGGAACCCAAACCTTAACCGTTTGTACATGAAAAGAAAGTTTGCCTTTGAAGATACAGTATTTTCAAGGAACAATTATTTTCAATATACATTATTTAGTTAAGACTGTCCTTCTCAACTCCCAAACAAAGGCTACCGCGATCGGAAGATTTGTAAAAATAAATTTTACAAATATGGTTAAAATCTTCACAGATGAGAACACGCACATGTCAGTCATTCTTGTAGATCCTTGTTATAGGATTGCCGTTCTAGGACTACATTATATGCGTGATTTGTATCTCTCTTCAACACGGATCAGGGGATAAAAGAACTTTACCATTGTCGTAAATAACTTAATTGTACTGTAATGCAGCTAACATCAGATATGGAAGTTTGGCTGCCAAAAACTTATTTATATTTGTTTACGAAACTGTGCTAAATTGGAGTAGACGTATCCGATTAGTTGCTTCATTAGCCAATCACCGTCAGGAAAAATGCCTTTTTGTTTATTGAAGTTAGACCTTGCATTAACGATTGTACAGGAGAACACATTGCAGTATTTGATGTTCGACTCCACTGAATTGCGTTTTGAAAATGCTCATTTTATATCAATAAATCAATGATTATAAAGAGTTTGTAAGTTGTATTGTGAACAAAGGAAGATATGGATTTCAAAAACAATTCGCCCCTTTAAAACAGTGCATTAAGTGTTTTACTTCACTGGTTAGGGTAGATTCACATAAATAAAGCCTTCTTCTAAACTACTTTATGATACAAACGACAATTTCGTACGCGTTTCCTAAAGGCGTTAAATTATAAATAATTAGCCCTCATTACTATTCAAGATTATCGACTAGTCTATAAAGCTATGTCGCCTCTATTGATCAGATGCTTGAACAAGAGTAAACGGGTTTAAGCAACCATACGTTTATAGAAGTATTCTCTTTATCAAAAAGCTCAAATAATTTCGTTAAGGAATAACTGTACAGAAAAGCTTAAATACTGATAAATTAACAGAGCTATGGATGAAGATATAGATTTGTTTAGACCTTATTAAATCAAAGCGCAATTTAGGAAATGTTTTAACGCATGAAGACAGCTGGTCACGGTCAACTTATAAAAGTGGGAAACATCTTTAGCCTTGTCAGGTTTCGAACTAAATACCCCTATCTATGAAAGGTTGTCGGTGGTTATATTTTGTACTCTAAATAGACCGAGCCGGGACATATTGTACAATCTTTACGAATCTGTCTCGAACATCACTATTTCCAGGCACAAGATAAACCCCTTCTTGTATTGGCAGACAGCACAGGACTCAATCTGAACACATCGGGTTTATCCTATGAAAACACCTCTGTTATAATAGGGATGGCACAATATCGGTTGCCGCGGATTGACGTCATTCACTTTCGTTTCCAAAAATAGATCTTAAATGTGAAATCTAAAAAGTCGTTTAATTTGATAAGGGAAACAACTACATATATATATGTTACAACTTATAATTTCGCTATTTCGTCTGAGTTAACGATAAAAAAAAGATTTGAAAAGGATGTCCAAGACTTCCATATACTTTGAACTACTTAACGTGCACGCTTAAAAAAGGTGTTATACGCCGGGCCCGATTTATCAGAAACGTTGTAACCCTACACTTATATCTTAGGTGTATTTCACAACTCACGGAAATACCCGAGTAGTTCCGATTGCACAAGACTATCTGAGGCGATTTTTCCAAAACCGAGCATGCTTTGACTTTAACTGAAAAAATCATTTTTTAGCAGTAGACGATATAATTTTCCAATACTGACACGTGTTGTCTAGGCAATGAACTTACTAAATAGTGTTTCAAAACTAACGCGTTCTTTAAAAATGATGTTTTTTTCTATGCCCCTTGCTGCTTAATTATAATGTCGTCTTTTATGACCATTACGAAACCAATCGATGTACTCAAATTTGGAAATTTTATTTATATGCATGTACGTAAAGAACATGCAAAAGTATGCAAAATGTAATGTTTTAAAAGTAGGTAGGTTTTATCCATCTTTGAATTGTACCTCATGTATATCTCAATACTATGCATGTTTCCATTATGTGCATACCTACCGTTTCAATTGTTTTTGTCATATCAGACGAGTGTCTATATTATGAATGATACGAATCAGAAAACAATGCAAACAATCGAGCAATGGAGTGACGTTGGACGACTCCCCCCTCCCCTGCAAATAGCAAAATACGAACTTGAATGCATAGATAAAAAGGCGTATTATTTATGGCTATAACTATATTAACCAGACGTGTAACATTTTATGCTGAAGCCATGGATAAACTAGCCGAGTCACAGTCTGGTTTTAGATCAGGTTATAGTACCATTGACAATGCATTTGTTCTGAATGCTATTGTGAATAAACATTTAAATAGGAATGGTAAATTTGTCTATGTAGCTTTTATTGACTTTCGTAAAGCTTTTGATTTAGTTGACCGTTCGATTTTATACACAATTCTACGTAAAAATGGCTTAAAAGGAAAATTATACTATTCTATTAAGTCTATATATACTACGGTAAAAGCGTTTGTTAGGTCTACGGGCGAAGTAACAAATACATTTGAATGCCCAATCGGTCTTAGACAAGGTTGTAATTTAAGTCCCATATTATTTTCATTCTTCATTAATGAGCTTCACGAAACCCTTGAGCTGAATGATGTAGGGGGTATTCAATTGTTTCCGGACATTGTTAAAATATTTCTGTTAATGTTTGCAGATGATGTTGCGTTAATTTCTAATTCAGTTCAGGGTTTACAAAAACAGTTAAATATATTATATGAATTTAGTAAGAATAATAAAATGATTGTAAATATTGAGAAAACCAAAGTTATGGTGTTCAAAAAGGGGGGTCAGTTATCAAAAAAAGAAAAATGGACTTTTGATAACACTCAGCTTCTAACAGTTAATGGATTCTCATATGTGGGTGTCTATTTTACAAAAACATTATCCCTGCATAGCATGGCAGAGGATATGTCTCTAAAAGCAAAAAAAGCCCTTATGTGTATTTTGAATTCTTTAAGTCATATGACATACATACCATCAACAACTTTTTTTAAAATATTTGACATGAAAATTTGCCCGATTTTGTTATATGGCGCAGAAATATGGGGACTAAAACATATTGATTCAATTGAGAAAATTCACCATTATGCTTGTAAATGGCTTTTGCATGTTCCTATCACCTCATGTAATGATGCTGTAATGGGAGACCTAGGAAGATATCCAGTTCATATTTATTCTTGTAAAAAGGTAATTAAATATTGGTTAAGAATTTTAAAATTACCTAATACTAGATATGTACGAAAATGTTATGATATGCTAAAACACTTTGACAGACTAGGACATACGAATTGGACAACAGACGTTAGAACTAACTTGTATGCTAATGGGTTTGGATATATTTGGGAAATGCAATCAGTAAGAAATGAAAAACTATTTTTATCTAGATATATGGAACGTTTAAAGGACCAATACTTACAATCTTGGAAAACTAATTGCGAAGACAATAGTAAGTTATCTTATTATGTTCAATTCAAGACTACTTTTTGCTTAGAAGAATACATATCTAAAATAGATATACTTAAATTTAGAAGATGTTTCGCAAAGTTTCGTATTTCTGCTCATAATTTAATGGTTGAAAAGGGAAGACATTTTGATATTCCAAGAGAATTTAGACATTGTATTTATTGTGAATGTATATTAGAGGACGAGTTTCATTTTCTTCTTGTCTGTCCACTGTATAGTGATTTACGTTTAAGGTATATAGACACGAGGTATCTACGGAATGTCTCTGTTCAGTCTTTTATTAATATCATGTCTTGTAAAAATGAAACTGTTATTAGATGTCTTGCTATGTTTATTTATAAAGCTTTGGAAAAGAGAGATGCTTTTCTGATGGGAATAATTTAGCTATCATAAGCTACATTATGTCTACATAATGTCTGTATAAGTTTTACACCTTTAAGAAAATGTCATAGTTTTGCTTTACCATTGAAAGCAGTGTAATGCAACAGCAATGGTTTTAACTAAGATATATGGTGCCTCGTTGCAGAGTGATTCTAACAATTAATAGAAATTTAATTATCATTGTATTTATTTAAAGTATGTATATCATCGCTCTACAGGAAGCCTCCTTTATGTTGATCTTATTCGACACTTCACGAGTATTGTTAACATTCTTTTGTATTTGTATGTAACCTGTGTAATGGGCCGTAGGCCTTTATATGCAATAAACATTGAATATGGCAACTACCAGTGACCTTATAGGTTTTATACAAACTGTTGAAACGAATTCGATATACATTTAGTAAACAAGCATAATTTATTTATTCTTACTCTTGTCTAAAAACACATTTCTATTCCCCCGATTAAACCATTTTCGAAATGAAAAATATGTTGTTTTTTCAAAGCACATTTTTTTGATAGGATATTTTATTTGCAGCAATTTGTTTTCGATAAGGCTTTATAAGTATTCCCTAAAACATTTTTGAGAATGTTACTGCGGTTAAAAATTTTGTCATTTTAAGGTATTCCACATTCTCCTCAGGGAGAATTTACGCATGCCAGTCATTTGATGCCGATACTTGAAAAATTGAAGTGTTACTACGTCTTGTTATATTTATATCGATACTTTTATTTATAAATACATGAAGATCCTTATGGGTAACTGCTCTCTCGGACAGCATTCACGTCTTGATAAACTGATTTATTATTTCTTAATGCACTGCGTAAAGTACAAAATGATTCGATACCTTGTTTACAGTATGATCAGGTATGTAAGTTGCATAATTGATCCTTGTTAACGGAAGATTATAAAGTAGAATGGACTGATCTTATTGGGTTTTTTTTCTAGCTAATCGCCGTCAAAAGATATATCTTTTTACAGTGACCGACGTCATAAGAAAATATCGTTTACATTTTTGCTCCAACGTGCTTGGTGGAAATACTTTCAATGAGGGAAAAATACAATTAAATGCCCGATTAAAACCAGAAAGGGTTTTAACCCTTTCGTAATCAGTTAACGATTCAAACAAAAGTAAGATACGTTGATCCAAAAGCAATCGTATAGTCTCTTTGAAAGCAATAGAGATATATCGAACTAAGACACAGCTAGTTATAATATGCACTGTTAAACTCATAGTGATATCGTTTTGACCACAACGTGTACATACAGAATCAAATGAAGACAAGTAAGCAATCAATTGCGCAATAGAAAAGCAAGTAGTTAGCATCTGAGGATTACCTCCTGCATAAGACCAAAGAAAAGTATGCGATAGGTCATTCTGCATTTGTCCATAAAAAGCAGTTCTGTAATCCCATTCCTTACTGTAAAATGCATATATTTTAGAGGAAATACATGTTTTCCAACTTGACTTATCAGGAAAACAACCAAAATTAATAAAATCTTCTGAATATAAACCAAGGTCAAATTTGTGTAAAAATAATAGATATATCTGATTAAAGTCCACATGCAGTCATACCTGCTTGTGCCGCACACAAACGTAACAAAAACATACGTTTAACAGCACAATCTCTCTCTAATCTGCACAACTGACTTAAAAAGGCGAGTTTTTGTTTCTCAGAGGAAAGAGGAAGTGCACCAATAAGACCAAGAACAATATCTGTTCTCGATCTAGAACTTAAACCCTGAATATGTTTAAGGCAAAGTCGATGTGACCGTTCCAGCATCAGTTGCTCACGATTAGAGACAGAATGAAGAAATACACATCCGCAAAGGGATCTTGGAAATTATTATTGTTTTATAAATCTTATAGCTCGTCAATGGGTTAAGCCCATTTAGATGTAAACATTCCTTAATTAAACCAAAAATGTACTTCTTAGTTTCCTATCTATGTGCTTTGCTAAAATTGATGGGTTGTCATATTTATTACATAAAACACCAAGATGAACATATTCTTCTTTCTCTTCTATAACATCGTTACCAATAATAGATGGTCTTACACGTCTAAGATAAGAACACTTTGACTCGTTAAACGTAACAATGGCGCATTTACTAGGATTGTATTGGTAACGCCAAAGGCATGAATAACGATAACAAATATTTATCAATTTCTGTAGAGCCTTACAGGATAAAGCTAAAATTGACATGTCGTCTGCAAAAGACGTTGCACAAAACGATGACCCTTTAATTTGAAAGCCCAAGTTGCTTTCTACCAACTCTTCAATTAACGAGTCTACATAGAGGAGATATAAAAAAGGGGACCAGACGCCTCCTTGTCTGGTGCCCCGCCTAACAGGGAACCAGTCAGAATAATAATTATTATATCTCATACAACTAAACATGTCAGTATGCATGTAAATGACAGTAAAATAACCGGATAGTCTTTCTTTAAGGCCTAGTTTAGTCCTTCTTTAATTGACCCTCCCCCCAAAACCAATAACCAGATGCCCACCCAGTGTGATGACCAGCTGTGATAATTAATTGGGATTACGTAATACCATGTATAGCACTGTGTCAAACTGATTGGTTCTTTTGACAATTTTTTTAAAAGAGGACATTTAAGCAGCAGAATTGATTTTTTTTTTCAATTAGGCTTCAAATTTTTTTTTTTTAAGTTTGAAAGGTTTTTTAGTAGGTTTTTCTTTTTTTTCAATTTGTGCCTTATATAAAGATCATTTTACGTAATTATAACTTGCAGCATAGTTATAGTTCCTCTGTAGTATCATCATCATCATCATTATCATCAAAATCACCATCATCATCATCAACATTATCATCATCAATATTATAAGTATAACGAGTGAAAATTTGTGGAATAACTAACTTATTATTTTCTTCACATTTCTTAACAGTTTATTAAGAAAAATCCACTTATCTTGTAAATCATTGTTTTAAATAAAGAAATCAAGAATTCAACATTTATTTCTTATTGATATTCCACATTATGAAAATCGAAGCAGAATTACATTTTTTTCTATGTAAGACTTGAAATATATTTTTGGAATTTTGGATAGGTTTTTAATAGGGGACTGTTTCTTTTAATTTGTACCTTGAATAAAAATTAATTTATGTAAGAGTGACTTGCAGCAGGGAATGTTATAGTTCCTCTGAGGTATATCATCATCATCACCATAGTATATCATCATCATCATCCATTTTATAACTTTGACAAGTGCTAGTTCACTGAACAACTAACTCATTTTTTTTTCTTGTCAGTTTATTAAGAAAAGTCTATTAATCATGTAAATCCTTGTTTTAGATAAAGAAAGCTATAACCAAACACATATTTCTTATCAATGTTTTACATCATGAGAAACCGAAGGGTTGGGGTATTGCATAATCTGACCACCCATTCCTTATCAAGTAATATACAGGAAATTTGCTCCATGCTGTGGAACTGTATTGTTGCCCTGTAGGGTGCCCAGTGGGAGATAAGATACCAGACATTCCAAAGACTAGGCCTTTAAAGAGTGACACTTCAAAAAACGGATTACGTAAACAATGCTAATGATAAAGTCCGAATAATAGACAAAAACACGTTTTAAAATGACATATAATCTGCCAGTTGTTTACAAAGGGAACAAGTAAAGAATGATGTCCATTGGCCGGCTGGTACCCAGAGGCTCTTCCATTAGTTGGATAGCCATAAACAACCAATTCAAGTAACAGGAAGAACCGCTTACAACGGAATAGCCGCTTACAACGGAATAGCCTAATCAAGCACTGTGAGGGGAAAGTCGTCATTTCCAGATAAAACTATTTATTTTCAATAAATTTCAATTAACAATTTAGGACATTTAGTTTGTGTAATTTGTAGAGAAGACCGTCATGCTATGCTCTATCAAACGCTTGACGGGCATCTAAAAAGCAGACGAACAACTTGTTGTTTGCCTCTATGCAATGAAATATACTCTCCCTCGAACTGAATGACGTCATATCACTTCCCATGTTTGACTGAAACCCACCCTGGAGAGAATACAGTGGTTTATTTACTGACGTTAGCAGACGACGAAGTAGTATTTGTTTTATATAATTTCAATAAGGATGATGACAAAGTTATTGCACGGTAGCTATTCGGATCATTCTTTGATTTACGTCCTCCTTTATGTTATGTAATAATAGTGCCCCTTTGAGTTCTATAGGTACATGACTATAACAATACTTCAAATCAAATAACAAGGTAATATAGTGATTAAACATAGCTCCCCCATTGATGAGGTGTTCGTTACATATACCATCCATACCGCACATTTCACCATATTTTAGCGTCGATAATGAAGCTAAAACTTCCTCCTTAGAGATATGATCGTCATCATTTATTTGTCGAGTTACTTTCAAACATGATACTGATTCAGTGATAGACTCAAAATGGGCATTGTCATAGAAAGTATATTCTACGTCAGAATAAAGCATGGCAAAATGACGACCCCTTTGGCGACATATAGATTCCGGGTCACGTACAGGTGTACCATTGAAAGAAAGAACATTAGAAACATTACCTCGGACTGGTCTATTTTATAACGAAATAGTCTCCAGAGTAATGCACTATCAAGACCAGAAGCATCGTTTATGTCACTGTTTACTTGCTGTAGATAGGCAGCACAACTTTCTCTATGCAAGTTGCGAACGTTTTCGCCTACTTGTACCGTGTGTACTCTTCTCCATTTCTTGGTCTTTGTTTAAGCTATTTCATCAATTTAGACAGTTTAGAAATTGACGTTGATCAAATAATCAACCATATTAAGGACTGTTATTCCTCTGACATAGATAGTCCTGGCTATCTATTTTTAACCTGAAACTTATCTTAACTGTATTGGTAACAACAAAAATAGAATACCATTGTCGAGATTAAGATGCTCTTCTCTTCATTTAGAAATCGAATCATGAAGGTTCAATTATATACCAATAGAAAATAGGATTGCAGAATGTTTTCTCAAAACGGCCCATGTTATCACACATTTTCTTTCTTTATATTGAGTATACAATCAAGTAAGGTATGTGTTGCTTTGTCCCCCTGAGTGGTACACCCCAACCTATCTGGCTGATAGACTAATTAAGCACACAAGCTCATAGTCAATACATATATAACGTGCGATTGATATGGTAGATAATATAAGCG
>OX401404.1:33792674-33823402 GCA_947846245.1 Cerastoderma edule
TATCTATTCTAGCGCTTATATGGTGAGAAATTTTCACAAATAGCAGAACGAACCACAATGCAATTCTCTAGGTAGAGCTGTTTTTATTATATTTTGCGTTTTTCAATACCAACCCGTTACGTAATAATCTTGCACTAAGTCATAATTATCACGAATCATTTTTCAGTGACTCTGTCTATGCAAACCCGGAATGTATTGAAATTCATATTCATTTCATGGTTATTTTTCACAAATAAGAAAGCTCTAAGTCAAACCATTTTAAAAATAATGTCAGAAAAGTTATGAAATTGGGACCTTAGATGATGACTCTTTACACATGTGTGAAGTTTCATACCAGTCCATAGTGTAGTTTATGAGATACAGTGACGTATGCAGACCTAACAATGGTTATTCTAAGTCATAAAGGCAGTAATGAAACCTGGTCAGGGACCTTAGAATATAACCCTAAACTCATGTGTGAAGTGTTAGCACATTCCGTACAGTTGTTTTCCGAGATACAAACTTGCATGTGAAAAAATTGACCAAAAGTACAAAAGACCGCATAATTTGCTTAAATTTAAAACAAGACATATGAAACTTGCTCAGGAACCTTAGATTATGACCCTGAACACATGTGTGAAGTATCAACATATTCCATACAGTAGTTCATGAGTTCTATAAAACTTGCACGTAAAAACTTAACAAAGGTGTGACGCCGAGCGCGACGCCGACGCCCAGGTGAGTAGTAAAGATATCCTTATTTTTCGAAAAGTCGAGCTAAAAAGTGATAATCAAATTCATTTTTCATTTTGAAATAACAACCGTTTCGTTCACTAATCAATGGTTCGTGTCTATTCTTTCAAGGCTTTGATCAAAAGTGAACAATTTTTAAACTTATTTTGCCCCTTTAAACTTAATAGCGTTTGCATGTATTTATCGGTATTTGACAGTTATGTATTCTTATCAAATTTACGGATTGGCATCGGATAATGCAAAGTGTAATAAAACGCAACCCTTGTTGTAACAATTTTAACATACTTCAGCAGTATAAGAGAACGGCTTCACTCAAAGAATTGCACTTTGGTGCCCTGCCATTTGCGAAGTTTTTCTCACCATATTAGCGCTATAAAGATATATACAATCGTATTTGGTATTTGCTGATAAGCCCACTTCAGCTTTCTTAACTACTTGGTTTAACTTTTTTCGAGACAAAGAGTCATTTGGATGGTATCCTCGCTTGAAAATAGCTCAAACAAAGATATTTGTAACATCTGCCTTTTGCTCATAAGCCTCCTTTGTCTTGGAAGAAGTTACCTTTTATGTGGAAATGTCACCACGTTACCAATATGAGTATTATTTTATACGGGTTTGCATCCAAAAATTAACTTTGTAGAATATCAATCTACTTCGTACATTTTATTACATGATGCAAGTTTATACCATAACGGGTTCGCATTGAAAAACGCAAAATGTAAGAAACTCAACCCGTTTTGTGATAATTATTACATAGTGGAACGTTACTAAAAACAGCTTTACTTAAAAAATTGCACTTTTGTGCGTGCTGCCATTTTTTTTACCTTATTAGCCCCAAAACAGACATATTCATAAAGGCGTTTTTGAAATATGCCCATAAGCCCATTTTGACTTTCTTAGTTTCTTATTTTAACATTTTTTCGGTACATTGAGTCATTTGAAACAGTATCCGCGCTTGAAAATTGCGGACAATCAAGTTTTCTAATATTTTCACAAAACCCTGATATGCCAATGTTGGTTTTCAAACATCTGTGTTAGCCCTTTTTCTGCACTCTTTGCCATTTGCGTTGGTATCTGACCATTTAAACGCCAAAATCGACATTTAAAGTAGTTCTGGTAATTTGCTGTTAAGCCCATTTCGGATTTCTTAGTTACGTAACTTGACTGTTTCGAGTAAGTTAAATCATTTGGCATAGTTTCCTTACTTGACAATTGCTCAATCAAAGATTTTAGAAAGTGTGGCTTCTGCTTTTAAGCCTATTTTGGCTTTTTACCTTTTGTGTGGAAATATTACCATGCAACCATTATGAATTTTACTTCATATCGGGTTTGTATAGAAAAACTCACATAGAAACATCAACCCGTTTCATAATAATTATTACATGTTGCAGGCTTATCCAGGCTATATTTCATTACCCTTTACGAATCCGTCTCGGAAAGTCGGTATATCCAAGAGAAGGAAAAATACCTTTATTTATTGTCAGATACATTAGGTCTGACCTATTTGAGACCATGTTTCGACTTTATCTTAAAAAGAACTGTTTGTGGCGGTTGTTTACATTTTTCAACATAAGACGTATCGTTTATATGCAAACGTTTTACTAAATCGGTGTTCCCAAAGAAAACGTTTGATGTTGTACATGTATTATGTTCTGTGTTTCTCATTTTTAAGCTCATTTTCATAACCTTTGCGAATCCATTTAATGGATTCAAAGTACAAGTTCGGTTATCAAGTTTGCACATTATGACTGTAAAATAGATGTTAATATAAATGGCCATGTGCAAAGAGTTCTGTTTTATCCTTCCTTATATAGTACCTACGACAAATCAAATATAGCACACTCTGACATTTTTTTTCTTTCTATGCTTGCTAAAAGTACGATATACGAGCTACTTTTCTATTTTCCATTGTTTTTTATCCAGTCTGTCAATTGCCTAGATAAACATTATGTCGTATCAGAAATGGACCTACACAATAAGCATTGTTTGGAATGGGTCGAACGATACCCCTCCCCTCAAATGAGAAAAGACAAACTCGGATAAAAGGATTAAACGGCGCAACTTGATTTATGGCAAGGATCGGGGGCAAGCTCATATTTTATCAGACTTTATAACTATCCTTATCTTAGATTGATGGAGAGGGATTAACTTTTCGTCCTTTTTCAAAATCACAGCGTTTAGACCCCCTAGTTTAGACCATTTACGGATGAAAAATAAACCAGATGACACTTAAAAATCCATTATCAACAATAACTATTTATTTGTAGAACATATATTCGAAAAAGCGCCATCGGTCAGCTCCCAAAGCCACTGCCGTTGGACATTAACTCTTAGAATATTGGGTATTTTTTAAAAATAGATGTTTGTGTCGTCTGCTTTCCAAAGCCTTAAATATCTGTTTAATTTTGATGAGGAAGGATATTCAGAGTAGCAAACAGGTAAGATTACAGGAGAGCCGCCATGAGTCGGTTCCAGCAATAAAAGGGTTAAGCTCTATGTTTAGTTATTCCACATGGAGAATTGTAAACTTCATAAGAAAACATGCACATGTAAAATATTTGTAGTAGATCCTCACTATATGGACGTCTTTTCACATATTTCTGTTTTAGAATTTATAGATATTAATATTCTTTACTAATATATCGTTATGCGTAATTGCATTTTTTCTGCGATGTTATCATGTTTTGAATACTCCCTCTGCTGTAACGAATATTAAATGGCCATAACAACGATATAAGTGCTTTATCGATAATTTATAGCGTTGAGCACATGGTGAAATCAATATCTTGTTTATTGTACCATCCATCAAATATTCAAGTGTGTCTGTCAAAATGTATCGATTCTTGTTTAATGAACTATCTATGAAGTGTGGTCGATAAATCTCGTGTGTTGTCCTTTTCTCTTGCTCACAATTATGTACATGATCACACATTACTATAGTATACCTCTATCCTACTAGACCGCAACAACGCAACATTCATTTGAAAGCATTTATCCATACATTCTTTATTAATTGTGGAAGAAAGTACTGTTTAAAACGATAAATTTACAAGAAAAAAGAATTCACCAATTACTCATAAAGAGATTATATTGCTGCAGTCCCATGTACTCAGTCTAACCATCATAAGATGAAATCAAATTCATATCCTTTCGAAAGAATACCAGTAGAGAACGATCTACATTTAATATTGGTACCAGAACAGAACCATATTATATTGACATTGATACCAGTGTAGAACAATCTACATTTTACATTTATACCAGTGCAGAACAATCTACATTTGAAATTGATACCAGTGTAGAACAATCTACATTTGACATTGATACCAGTGCAAAACAATCTACATTTGACATTGATACCAGTGCAGAACATTTTGAAATTGATACCGATGCAGAACACTCTACATTTCGCATTGATACCAGTCCAAAACAATCTACATTTCGCATTGATACCAGTGCAGAACAATCTACATTTGACATTGATACCAGTACAGAACCATCTACATTTGACAATGATACCAGTACAGAACCATCTACATTTGACATTGATACCAGTACAGAAAAATATACATTTGACATTTATACCAGTACATAACCATCTACATTTGACATTGATACTATTACAGAATCATCTACATTTGACATTGATACCAGAACAGAACCATCTACATTTGACATTGATACAAGTACAGAACCATATACATTTGACATTGATACCAGTACAGCACCATCTTCATTTCACATTGATACCAGTACAAAACCATCTACATTTGACATTGATACCAGTACAGAACAATATACATTTGACATTTATACCAGTACATAACCATCTACATTTGACATTGATACTATTACAGAATCATCTACATTTGACATTGACACCAGAACAGAACCATCTACATTTGACATTGACACCAGTACAGAACCATCTACATTTGACATTGATACCAGTACAGAAACATTTACATTTGACATTGATACCAGTACAGAACTATTTTCATTTGCCATTTATAAAACTACAGAACTATCTTCATTTGACATTGATACCAGTACAGAACAATATACATTTGACATTTATACCAGTACATAACCATCTACATTTGATATTGATACTTGTACAGAACCATCTACATTTGACATTGATACCAGTACAAAACCATCTACATTTGACATTGATACCAGTACAGAACCATCTACATTTAACATTGATATTTGTACAGAATAATCTACCTTTGGTATTGAAACCAGAACAGAACCATCTACATTTGACATTGATACCAGTACAGAACTATCTACATTTCTCATTGAGACCAGTACAGAACCATCTACATTTGACATTGATACCAGTACAGAACCATCTACATTTGACATTGATACCAGTACAGAACAATATACATTTGACATTAATATCAGCACAGAACCATCTACATTTGACATTGATACCAGTACAGAACCATCTACATTTGACATTGATACCAGTACAGAACCATCTACATTTAACATTGATATTTGTACAGAACAATCTACCTTTGGTATTGAAACCAGAACAGAACCATCTACATTTGACATTGATACCAGTACAGAACCATCTACATTTGACACTGATACCAGTACAGAACAATATACATTCGACATTGGTACCAGTACAGAACCATCTACATTTAACATTGATATTTGTACAGAATAATCTACATTTAACATTGATATTTGTACAGAACAATCTACCTTTGGTATTGAAACCAGTACAGAACCATCTACATTTAACATTGATATTTGTACAGAACAATCTACCTTTGGTATTGAAACCAGTACAGAACCATCTACATTTGACATTGATACCAGTACAGAACCATCTACATTTGACACTGAAACCAGTACAGAACAATATGCATTTGACACTGATACCAGTACAGAACCATCTACATTTGACATTTATACCCGTACAGAACCATTTTCATTTGACATTGATACCAGTACAGAACAATATACATTTGACATTAATACCAGTACAGAACCATCTACATCTGACATTGATACCAGTACAGAACCATCTACATTTGACATTGATACCAGTACAGAACAATATACATTTTATATTGATACCAGTACAGAACCATCTACATTTGACATTGATACCAGTACAGAACCATCTACATTTCTCATTGAGACCAGTACAGAACCATCTACATTTGACATTGATACCAGTACAGAACCATCTACATTTGACATTGATACCAGTACAGAGCCATCTACATTTGACATTGATACCAGTACAGAACCATCTACATTTCTCATTGAGACCAGTACAGAACCATCTACATTTGACATTGATACAAGTACAGAACCATCTACATTTGACATTGATACCAGTACAGAACCATCTACATTTGACATTGATACAAGTACAGAACCATCTACATTTGACATTGAGACCAGTACAGAACCATCAACATTTCTCATTGATACAAGTACAGAACCATCTACATTTGACATTGAGACCAGTACAGAACCATCTACATTTGACATTGATACCAGTACAGAACCATCTACATTTGACATTGATACAAGTACAGAACCATCTACATTTGACATTGAGACCAGCACAGAACCATCTACATTTCTCATTGATACAAGTACAGAACCATCTACATTTGACATTGATACAAGTACAGAACCATCTACATTTGACATTGAGACCAGTACAGAACCATCTACATTTCTCATTGATACCAGTACAGAACCATCTACATTTGACATTGATACCAGTACAGAACCATCTACATTTGACATTGATACCAGTACAGAACCATCTACATTTGACATTGATACCAGTACAGAACCATCTACATTTCTCATTGAGACCAGTACAGAACCATCTACATTTGACATTGATACCAGTACAGAACCATCTACATTTGACATTGATACCAGTACAGAACCATCTACATTTGACATTGATACCAGTACAGAGCCATCTACATTTGACATTGATACAAGTACAGAACCATCTACATTTCACATTGAGACCAGTACAGAACCATCTACATTTGACATTGATACCAGTACAGAACCATCTACATTTGACATTGATACAAGTACAGAGCCATCTACATTTGACATTGATACCTGTAAAGAACCATTAACATTTTACATTGATACCAGTACAGAACCATCTACATTTAACATTGATACTTGTACAGAATAATCAACCTTTGGTATTGAAACCAATACAGAACCATCTACATTTGACATTGATAACAGTACAGAACCATCTACATTTGACATTGATACCAGTATAGAACCATCTGCATTTGACATTGATGCCAGTACAGAGCCATCTACATTTGACATTGATACAAGTACAGAACCATCTACATTTGACATTGATACCAGTACAGAACCATCTTCATTTGCCATTGATACCATTGCAAAACCATCTACATTTGACATTGATACAAGTACAGAACCATCTACATTTGACATTGATACAAGTACAGAGCCATCTACATTTGACACTGATACAAGTACAGAACCATCTACATTTGACATTGATACCTGTAAAGAACTATTTTCATTTTCCATTCATACAAGTGCAGAAGCATCTACATTTGACATTGATACCAGTACAGAACCATCTACATTTGCAAAAGTACAGAACAATCTACATGTGACATTGATACCAGTACAGAGCCATCTAAATTTGACATTGATACCAGTACAGAACCATCTATCTATATTTTACACATACAAATACAGAACCATCCACTTTAGACATTGATGCCAATACAAAACCATATACTTTTGACAGTGATACTCTTACAGTACTTTCTTCAATTGACATTAAAGCTGGCACAAAACCATATACCGTTGTCATTGATACAAATACAGAATCATATACGTTTGACATTGATAGCTGTTCAGAATTATCTACTTTTGTCATTGATTCCAGTACAGAACTATGAAAATTTGATCTTGATTCCAGTATTTAACTATATGTCTTTTACATTGATTTCAGTACAGAACCATCTACCTTCTTCACTGATTCCAATATAGAAACATCTACCTTTTAAATTGATTCCAGTACAGAACTATCAAAACTATTATTCTTCAAAATGTAGAATTGAGAAACCAAAAAGGGTATAACCGTTTATATTTGTAGTGTAAATACATGACCATTCTCCGATAACGAAAGCTATGGGTGTTTTTTTCATCGACTATCAAGACCTTACTATCGTCGCGGTAAGTATCACAGTTAACAATGAAGTCAAACATCACCCGAAATAAAATGCAAAATTTTCGCATTTCGTCTTGGTTCTCTATCTAACACCGAAATAATTGGTAAAGAAACATAACACAACGCTGTTTCAGTCGACCATGAAGGCCTGTGATTATCCTCATTACGATGACGAGATCGTGAAATGAACAGCCTATACCTCAACAAGCGTATGAAAACAGTTTAGACATTTACATAACTTCTCTACCTTCTTCTTAACTTGATTAGGATAAAACGATTTTTTTGTACACCAGCAACGAATTCATGGCATGATAAGAACGAAAGAAAAAAAATATTATAAACAGTAGCCACCCCAAAACGTGTGTACACTCTTAGAAGTTGAAAATATCAACATTGATGATCAATAATATACAGTTTGGGTTTATTTTTTAAAGAGGCCTTATCGATAGGACACTTTTTTGTGTTAAATCTGTAAAAAATAATCCTTTGGGTAACAAGGTCGTTAAGGGACAAAGTACAACCTGAGCAACTTCCTTTTAGAAGAAAATGGTTTCCTGTCGAAAAAGTATTTTTTAAACAATATTTTAATATGTTTTAAGTTGTCAGAAACAGACGTTTTCACTACTTAACAATACATATTTTATCGTTTAGTGCACAAACTTGTCATAATGGTGGTTCACAACTATAGCTGTAATGCCTATACAACAACCAACGCTTTGTTTTGATCCGTATCGCTTAATGATATGATCGTTTTCATGACCTAAATGAATAGATCCGAAAGTCTTAAATAACGAGTTGCGCAAGCATAATCAACAACGGGTTAGAGAAGTCACCGTGAAATACATCTAAATTCGATTATTCATCTTAACACATCAACTTTCAATATTCAAAATGAATTATCCGTTTTAATTGGTCCGCATCGCTTTACAAAATTTGTCTGGCAACCCTCGGCTGACCTTGTTTTATTGCTATAAACATGCCTCATCGTCTAAACTGTTTTAAAAGTATCATTTGAGCATATTACCTTCTCAGTCAATCTATGAAAGGTAAGCTAAAGTATCTTTTTTCTAGTTGACTGTTATTAAGAACTAACACAATTAAATGTAAATGAGCACTATTTTGATTTTAAATATGAAAGAATTTCTGAAAAAAACATAAAAAAGATCGATCCTTGTTTACGGATGTACGCTTAAAGTAAAGCAGCCTTTTCTGATGGGATATTCCTTTAGCCTATAATCGTCAAGGGATATGCCTGTTAAATTTATGAGATTTCGATCTTGCTCTAAGTATCGCATATTTAAACACTTGAGCTCATTTATTCTTCTATTTACAATCGAATGTGATAAGCAACACTCAAGTTACAATCATAAATAAATGTTTAGAAGATGTTGGATGAAGGCACTACAAACAAGGGACAAATGGACTCGCCTCTTAGTCACAATATTTCTAAGTGCTTTGCTTCAGGCCATTATGCCAATTTAACGTTCTTGTAGGAATCATGTGCTTCAAGTAGGACAAAACGATATAGGGCGGGTTCCCATAAAACACTTTTCCTTAGTTTCTACATCTACTATTCATACTTTCTTTAAATGAATTGATTAATGAGAAAATGAATTCCATTTCATTTATTGGCTTAATGGACATACAATGTTTTTGGCCAGTTATAAAAATGCAAACAAAAAATGACTTAGACAATATAATATACAATTGGATTAATATATATTTTAACGATACGTATTCAAATACTTGTTTAAACAATTTAGAGCTATTAAATCTGAAAACTGCGAATCAGACTGCGAATCAGACAAAAACTTAAAATAGCAAAATAACTAACTCGTACATGTCAATTTCTGTACCAATGAATTGTTTCAGGTAAAGTTATGTAATCAAATTGATTACCTTTCTTACCTCTCTACCTATTGTCTTAAATTAGCTAGCTTATGCTTCGGAATGTTTCTTGTTTCACAGGCTCTGTGTAGCAGAAATAACATAGCGTCATAGCTTATTCGGTGTATTTTTATTGTCTTAAGAAGACGGGTACCTTAGTTTTGAAATACTTCAAAGTGTTTGGACAGTCTCATAGTTGAAACATGAAACTCAATTACTGTAAAACTAAATGGAAAATAGATAAATCATGTTTCCCTTAAGGTTTAAAGACCCAACAAATACAACAGGCAATATAAATTCTAGACTTGATGTTGTTTGAAATGTAATTTACCTTCACAGTCAGTAGGAACTCATCAAAACCATCACCTATCTTATCTGGAGGCCAGTAGGTGCCAGCTTTTAAGGCAAAGGAATGACAAAAATGATTATAAACGGATATGTATAACGTGTTTAAAGGACTTTATTGTGAACAGGCTCTAACAGGACGGCAGCTGGCTTCAGAGGTAAAACAAAAGTAAATAACCTTGTCTAATTGTAAGGCCAGCTCACAAAGAAACATAACAAATTATAGTTTATCGCCTAGCCATTCATCACTAAATAGGCCTTCTACGTCTGGGGTGAGGTTTGAAATTACCCATGGTAAATATGATAGGGAAGGCCATGTAAGGACAATTCAATGGATAATGTATTGCGACTGTTTTTACTCGTATATGGAACAAAACAAGCCAGGTCAATGTCCTGTTGCACTAAGGTTTTTACTCCAGGAAAAGGGGACAGACTATCTATATGTGTCTATATGTGTGTCTATCTGTGTGTCTGTGTGTCTGTGTGTCTGTGTGTCTGTGTGTCTGTGTGTGTCTGTGTGTGTGTGTGTGTGTGTGTGTGTGTCTGTCTGTCTGTCTGTCTGTCTGTCTGTCTGTCTGTCTGTCTGTCTGTCTGTCTGTCTGTCTGTCTGTCTGTCTGTCTGTCTGTCTGTCTGTCTGTCTGTCTGTCTGTCTGTCTGTCTGTCTGTCTGTCTGTCTGTCTGTCTGTCTGTCTGTCTGTCTGCCTGTCTGTGTCTGCCTGTCTGTCTGTCTGTCTGTCTGTCTGTCTGTCTGTCTGTCTGTCTGTCTGTCTGTCTGTCTGTCTGTCTGTCTGTCTGTCTGTCTGTCTGTCTGTCTGTCTGTCTGTCTGTCTGTCTGTCTGTCTGTCTGTCTGTCTGTCTGTCTGTCTGTCTGTCTGTCTGTCTGTCTGTCTGTCTGTCTGTCTGTCTGTCTGTCTGTCTGTCTGCGTGTCTGCGTGTCTGCGTGTCTGCGTGTCTGCGTGTCTGCGTGTCTGCGTGTCTGCGTGTCTGCGTGTCTGCGTGTCTGTGTGTCTGCGTGTCTGTGTGTCTGTGTGTCTGTGTGTCTGTGTCTGTGTGTCTGTGTGTCTGTGTGTCTGCGTGTCTGCGTGTGTCTGTGTGTCTGTGTGTCTGTGTGTGTCTGTGTGTCTGTGTGTGGGGTCGGTCGGTCGGTCGGTCGGTCGGTCGGTCGGTCGGTCGGTCGGTCGGTCGGTCGGTCGGTCGGTCGGTCGGTCGCGGTCGGTCGGTCGGGCGGGCGGGCGGGCGGGCGGGCGGGCGGGCGGGCGGGCGGGCGGGCGGGCGGGCGGGCGGGCGGGCGGGCGGGCGGGCGGGCGGGCGGGCGGGCGGGGGGCGGGCGGGCGGGCGGGCGGGCGGGCGGGCGGGCGGGCGGGCGGGCGGGCGGGCGGGCGGGCGGGCGGGCGGGCGGTCGGTCGGGCGGGCAGGCGGGCGGGCGGGCGGGCGGTTGGGCGGTCGGTCGGTCTGTTACTCCGTCAGTCTGATCCTTCGTCAGTCTGTTCCTTCGTCAGTCTATTCCTCCGTCAGTCTATTCCTCCGTCAGTCTCTCGGTTAGTCTCTCGGTCACTCAGCCTTGCTTTCAGTCTGTCCCTCCGTCTGTCTCTCGGTTGGTCTTTTGGACTATTCTCTGAATGTCTGATTGTCTCTTTGAGTTGAACAGAACCTTTTAAAGTTAAAAACCCTTTAGATATAGTCATTTTTGCAGTCAATTATTAAGGAAAGATATCTGTAAATTTCCAATGCCCTGAGTATAATCTGAGTATAATCTATTACAAATATAACCTGCTCTATAATTACTCAAAATGATATGTTCTCTCTGTCAGAAAAAAAGTACAAGATTGCTTTATCCCATACTCTTTTCAAAGACACATTGTTAATCAAGAGTATAAAGTGAAGTTTGCATTGCCTTGTTCACTTGACGTCAATTTTCGCCGATTAGAAAATGTAATTGTTGAAATGATTTGTAATTTGTAATTTGTAAGTTATATTTTGTATTTATAGTGGATTTTATTGGCTGGTGCCTATCAACAGATATTATTATTGAGCAAGTTGATATCTAATGAGAATAGGTCATTTGAGAAAATAGTTGAAAAACTTATTTGTAACATGATGTGTTGTTTTATCATACACAGGTAGAAACTAAACTAAGTGCAAATAACTCCCAAGACTTAATTCATTCAAACAGATTCGACATTTCCATTTTCAAAAGGTGGTTTAAAATGATTACAGTAACTCAGAGTCAACATCTTTTAATTTGACTTACGAATCTCAGTCAAACCTTTTCGGACTGAAAATCTAAGTTATGTAAATTGCGTTTTTGTAAACTTTTGAATTTTAATATAGATATATTCTCTACCCGACGATAATTCATTAAACCAGAATTCATTAAATCTTTGTTATTCTGTCTTTCATTCCGTTTATGTGCTCGATTTGGTTGACATTGTATTCGACGAGCCGCTACGCAATCAGCAAAGAACAATATGGCCAAATACCTTTCTTCAGAGCCTTTTTCAACAATGTAATTTTGTTAATTCGTTTTCATATGTGCTTAGTGCGCATTCATGCAAAAGAAAATGATATTTTATCTTTACAACTTTCTATCATGACCTATCCTTTATGCGTGGTAATACATGGTTCACAACAACGACGCTTTGATGGCGCTTTAAAGCGGCAACAAAGCGTAACAAAGTTTAATTAAAGCGTCCGTGCCGTAATAGATCGTGGAAAAGCTTGAACTGAATTGGGAAATTTGACAAAAGCGACAAACATTTCGAACTATTTGAAATTTTTGGGCGCTCTGTTACGATTTGATTAAAGCACAAAGAGCGTATCAAAACTTGATAAAGCGTAATAACGCCCAGAAAGGCATGACTCAAAGCATAGAAAACGTTGTTAGAGCTTGGTTTAAATCGGGGACCCCAGTCTTCACGATCTGTCACCACTTGGCACGCTTCGTTAAGATGTCTCAAAATTTGCTACAATAGGGGCTGCAGATCTGACACGAGGTCTGACGCGTTCATCCAGATCTGACATGCTTTGTTACGTTTCGTTACGTTTTCATGAGGGATTCGCTGGCTTTCCAAAAAATGATACGATTTGAATAAGGACTGGCAGGTTTTGTAAGACTTTGTTACACTTGGCAAGCTTCTTCACGCTCTCCTATGTTACCGAATCTTAGTCTCCATCTCTACGAATAGCGCTGCGACATTAGTATCACTCATTGAAAAGTTTCAAACGAACAAAAAGCATTCTGAACATTTCAATATATCAAAAAAAGATTGGACAAAAGAGAGGTAGGGGTGCAGCAAAGAACAACCGGAGAGTGACATGCAGACGACAGGTGGCTGAAACGCCGAGATCTCTAATACCACCACCGGCAGAAGATAATGCCATGCTGGTTCCAGGTTCCTATTAGAGGTATGGAAGCCACAGTCTCATCCTGTAGGGGACGATCTTACAGTCTAACCAGTTCCAGCAGCAGCCACCCATAAAAGCGTAGGAATACACCATGTCACTGCGTAACATTTACAGAGACCCCAAAACAAGTGTCATTGATAAAAGACAATTCCTTAAAGAAAATGGCAGAATTTAAAGATAAAAATATAACAAAGAGAAGCTATAAGAGGACAAAAGCTGCTGACATGGTAGGTGAGGTGGAAGCCCTCAAAACCAACTACAAGCCCAACCGTACCCAGATGAGCCGCCTCAAGAGGGTGCGAGAGAAGTTCTCCTTCCTCAAATACCACATCGAAATTGTGCAACGCAGAAACATGGTGAGCATCCGTGGTAGATGTAGAGGACCATCAGTACCAGCCACCGCTACTGGGCCAGCAGTACCCCCACCAACAGCAATCATCATCCAGCCTTCTACGGATCAGAGTCCCAGTCTACAGAGCCCAGCTCTCGGATACTCTTTGCTGTTCTTCATCCGTCTTCTCTGCTCCAAGGGCTAAGATGTAGTTATACAACAAGGAGACAGACAAATATCATGTCTACTTCAGATTGTTCTGATACATCTGGATTTTCATGACCTTGTTGTTCTGCCATCATGTCCTGGAGTAAAAGATGCCATGATTTTGTAGATCTGCTGCATCTTAACATAGGCTCTGGATAAAAAAAGCGGCATACAATCGGCGATCTCGACATTTCCCCATACGTAAAAGAGCGTTAACATTCTACAACAGAGCTTAATAATCGTATCAGAGTCTGATTTAAACCGTCATTATCGCGTCATTATAATGATGTGTCCCCCAAAGCGGCAACCAATTCGTATGAGAGCGTATGAGAGCTTATTAGAGCTTATCAGAGCGTAAGAGATCGTGATTTTTTGGAAATGCTAACAAAAATGACGGCGCTTTGCCCGCTGATTTAAAGCGTGTCATTCGCCGTTGGTGTGAACTAGACATAACCAATGGATAAGACAAGGCAAATGTGTTCTCTGAGCTTCCTTTTGTCAATTAAGCTGTTAACCATGGATACTAAAACACCAAAGATTATTTAACATTGATGTATGCAAATTCGGTTTCCTTGAGGCAGTTCATACACACTCATTAGTTTGAAAGGATATTTAAATAATGACCCAAGTAATCGTCTTCCACTTCTCTACTGCTGGCTTACTTAGCTGTTTTAAAAAAGCATGGGTATGCTTTCTGTCTCATAAATTTGAATACGTGGGGTTTTTTGAAGGCTTCTTGGAAAAAGGAAAAGACAATGAGTTTCATGAGACACATATTACTTTGTTATCATTATAGAATAGTCCGTAGTGTATTACGTTTTTTCACATTTTTGTCCTTTGATGTTGTCAGTACCAACTAACACTAAACACAATCCTTTAACTACGATTTATATCAATGTATGTGGGTTTTTTCTTCTTAAAATGTGACCTTTGAAGGGAAAACTATACTTAGCTATTCAGAGTCCATGTAAAGCTTCATCAGCTATGGTTATATCAAATACATGTGATCCCCCGTCACTGAATATCTGTTGTTGATACCCTTGCATTACTCTGCCAGTCAGTCAACAGATATGGCTGTTGAAAAAATAAAAATAAAAAACAATAATCTTGTCTCAAAAATGGCCACATTTAACCGACTGGTTATTGTTCATTGTTAACTTTAAAGCACTATAAATCACATTGTTAACTTTGGAAAAACAATAATTTCTCATTTCTCGTGATAATCAGAGAGAGAATCGTTATCTTGATTTTTATGACGCTCTTGTGTGAATATGATCGATTATAATATACTTTTCGGTGGATTACCCTGTAATATCAGTGGATTATCACAGGATATTTTCACTGTTTCAAAGTGTAGGAATATCAGGAACTACTTGATTTCCCCATTGGACACCCAATTTTTCACGAGCAATGACGTTATAAGTCATAATGTATAACGTTTATCTATAAACAATACCAGGTCAAATAGGACGTTCTGGAATGCCATTGAAATCGCTTTGATTGAATTTTGCGGAAATTCCCTCAAACAAGGCATTCTAAATCCAAACGTCTTTTTCATGTATTGTTTGAAACTTGTGATAATCAAGATGTGCCATGACATCATGGTAAAAGCATTTGTTTAGTAAAATCCCCTCAATGGTTGCTCATTCTCATTTTGTTGTGCTTAGTTTTCAGGACATTTTTTTCACAAAATTGATTGAGAATGAATGTTGTGCTGTTACTGTTAAGACAAAAATTCTTCTCTAAAATATCTGAATTGAATATTACATAGTTTTACAATGCCAGAGTTATACAATAGTTCAAATTAAACTAAACAGCAGAAATTTCTTTTTTGATTGGTAAGTGTTTTTTATAAGAGTCG
Source organism: Cerastoderma edule (assembly GCA_947846245.1). Lineage (NCBI taxonomy): Eukaryota > Metazoa > Mollusca > Bivalvia > Cardiida > Cardiidae > Cerastoderma > Cerastoderma edule. Next base: position 33,808,678 of record OX401404.1, read on the forward strand.
AATAAAAAAAGTCCTTTCATGATCAACTGACAGACTGATAAACACTAATCATAACTTAAATGAGAGTAATTGGAAACTTTTCTTTCTTCAAGTCACAATATTGGTGAACATATCCCTTGATAAAGCACTAGAAATCACATATAGTCTTGATAATCAATTACTGTTCTTTAACTGCAGAGTAAAATGTCATTTTGGATATATTGTTTATGGCTGTTTTGGGTCCAAGTTGGCTGCAAACTTCAATGTATTTATGTCTACATCAATGTTATCTAGTTGTTTTCCCTTCATGAAAGTCAACCTGCAAGAAAGTAGAAAGAAAAATCAAATGTGTTTCATCTTTTTTTTTCTTTTTTTTTTTTTTTACACATACGAACTATTTATAAAGGGAAAACAAGAGGAATGATAATTTTCTTTGCAAAAGGCTTTAAATTGGCTTTGCAGTCTTAAACGTCGGTTGTCGCCGGCTTCTCCTATGGTCTCGTACCTGTTAGTCCCAGTCAGAATTGTTGAGTTTCAACTTCTAGTGCATAGGTATGCTAGTAAGAGATGAGCTGGTAGAAAACTAGTGTGTTTCCTGTATAGATGATAGTCATTCAATGCTCTCGAAGTCTGTTATGATTGCATTTTGATGGACTATTTGTTTGGGATGTATGAACACAAATGCATGTACCTCGGCCGGATTTGACAGCTTGTGCACTGATTTTCGGACAGTTCTAGTACACTTTGCTTCGTAGGGGAAAATGAGACGATTGCGGTGTCCATTTTATTACGGTTTTTGAGAGATTAATGGACCAACTTAGTATTTCTCTATATATAGATATGGCTAGAAAACACTTTTCCTCACTCAACAGAGTCTTGAAAATACCTTATTTAACATTTGAGTAAATAGGAATTCAAGATTTCAAATGGAAAAGGTGCATGACTCTATAGGCAAACCGGAATCCATTCGATTTCTTTTGCTATGGTAAAGCCGGTGTTAGCGTACCTGGTAACCCATGCGTATGTTACCGTTATCCGCTATCCGCTTTGCGTGCTTTGAGATGGGTATGATACAAGTATTGTGAACGTTTTCGTCTCTGAAGCTTTAATTAAAGATTCTATTTTCGATGATAATATTTCCTATCCAACAATCCAAATAAATTAAAGAATTTTCTTAAATCGTAACGTTTGGTCCTAATAAATGACATTCCTTTTGAAATTCATACTAATGTTGAAAATTATGAATGCCTTATGTCAAATTATCATGAAGCTGTAATTTCATAGATTGACTATTATTGTACCAGTCAGGGTGTCTTTTATTAGTGCGGAAATATCAACCATTTCATAAAGCACCTTACAAAATAAGCCGTTTCATTTAATGACTCATTGAACTAAAAAGTTTATAAAAGGCAAGGTTGGATATGTGGTCATTTAATGAAACAGCTGTTTTCAAAGATTAACTTTCTTTTTTTTTCTTTACAGAAATTGACTAAGACCATCAACATGAAGCAAATGGTCCTGTTGTGCATCATTTCCTGTGCCATTGCAACATTGTCAGTATTATTTATACAATTTTCCTCATGATAAACAGAACATATACTTCAATGTTCTGGCGTAATTATATATATGATTTATAATGTAACGTTCCAGAAAATATAGCACTGTTCGTACTCTTAATGACACATTATTTGAATTTACTTAATCCATTATCAGATAGATGCAAATGAATTAATAGTTGTTTATTTCCGGCGGTTTCACGTTTCTTTGAACACATTTACGAATGAGAACAAGGATTCAATTACCATTTGTTTCGTTAGGTTTTACAAAAATAATAATGTTTGTTAGAATTGATATACTCACCAAATAAGGTGAAAGCCGTTGGTGCAAAATTCGATTTTCCATTGATGCAAATCTATACATGATCAAAATAACCATGAATGAATTCGCAGACTTAATTATTTTATTATCAAACTAAAAAATGACATCATCTCTGGATTTAAATAGTCCAGTCAATCTGTTAGTCACCCCTCAATTGATTGCATCATAACTGATTTTGTGATTTTATTACAGATACGCATTTCCTTAATAACATATAAACAGTTCTGATATATCAGGGGAAAATACTAAAAATTCATTAAAACCATTTAAACGTACTCATTTTGCATGGTTCGAAGGTACCTTTGTATAAAAATAGATTACGTGAACTATCATTGGTATTTCGAGGTCAAGTCGCTGTTAAAAGTCAGATTTAAGGGTGAGTTGAGACATTGATCGATTATTTCCATTCTTTGAAACCATTCAAACAGGTAAGAGCGTCTGAAGGGAATCATAATTGGAAATGGGTTTGTACATGCTATACGAGCAATGTGTGTCAGAAAGCAATTACGCAGTTTTATATCCCCTAGTTTTTCATTCAAAGCACTGAATGTGACAAAAAGTGTTTCACATTCTTTTATAAAAAACACATATTTTTCGCATCTTACATATAAAGGTAACGAAGTTGAAAAGGATGATTCATTTGGCACCAAGGCCGCTTAAATCACATTTAAACGTTTGCTCATCGCAAAATGATGTGAGAGACTCCCGTAAAACGTTGAAATAGTTGTATTTTCATTTATCATTGTAGAGCCTCTGTTTGTTATCACTTGAAGAGCAGTACTACATATGTTCGGTGCGGATGCGATCGAGAGCGTGGGCGTTGGTAACTGTATACATAATTTCATACATGGAGGTGAAACATGAGATATTGCAAAATACAAGTACAACAGGATCAATGCAGAATAAGAGCAAATGTGAAGAGCGAATAATGCGACAAACTTCTTTCTTCACCCCAAACCCGACCGACACTACGCAAGCCAAATAGTCCAAAACTGTCGCTCAGTTGTGACATGCTTATATGATTAAGGGAACGGGTTTCTTGGTCGAAGACTGAGGCATGTCATATAATTCGAACGCTTTGTTAGCCGCTTTGATTATTCATCGTCGACTGTTTATGCATGTTTCTAGAAATAACAGAAACGATGCTCTCTGAGCAGTTCCGACCGATATCCATTATATAAAAAATAAATTGGGCAATGCAGTTTTGGTTAAAGCGGTTATATCTCTTTGATGAAAAACGATTGCTGATTGGGTAATGTTCTAGCTGCTCGGAGTGTTAGCTTTGAGTATTTAGTTGCAGTTGTATCGATTTTTTTTCTGGATATGTGGTTCTATAACTAAGTATTGATAATATTGACATATTTTAAAAGAAAATCTGCAATGAGAACTATTTATTTGTAGAGTAGTGGAGTTCTAGGTAGCGACATTCGCCTTTTACCTGTGTGTTTGAATATGTACCTTATATACCATTTAACTAATAGAAAAAGTATGGTCGTCCTGAACATTAACGATACTCACACAGTAGTCATGTGCTCAAGATTAGGGACCATGTATCAATAGAGGTTTTGATTAGTAAGTAATACTTCAACATTCGACCTTTATTACACATCGACAAGAGTCGCGCATCTTCGAACATAAGTATTTCGCCTCATGCCTCTTTTACACTTGGAAAATTCTGATGAATACTTACTATTGGTTGGGTTTTTTTCTCAAGTTGAGCTTTTCCAACATTTTTTAATCTTAGATTGAGTCCTAGATTAATGCATTGCTTCGGAAGGTTATCAAGCAAGCCTCGTATGAATTATCAATACATCATGTGAGGAACTTACCTCTGTGTGCTTGAAGAAACTGTTTTCAGTACTGAGGCAAGAAAGTGCTTTATATTGTCGGAAGACCCCATTTACTTAACTGTAAGGACACAAACAATATTCTTGTTGAATTTTGATTATCAATTTTACCAGAAAACGATTCAACATGAAATATTCGCTGTAGATAACCAAAAGGCTCATGTTTGTTCATACCAACCTTATTTGAATTCAAGAGTTTTACGAACATTGTGATATTCGTTTAACACATTAAATTGCAACAAGCACGATTTCGATTAGCTTTTATTTAAGAAATACTCGGTAACTCTTTTTTCCTCCTGTGTGAATATTATAACGTACGTTTAAACTGTTGTATAGGCTATTGGAAGGTCTTTCTTTTTTCATTTAGTCCTGCTTGCAGAAGGGTAGTCTACCGGAAGGTGCCATACTGTTGCAGAGGATGGACGGGGCTTGTTGCTTCATCCTGTTCAACACGTGAGTAGTTGGCATATCTGTATAGAGTATATAAATTTTTTTTGTTAAACCATTCCTCGAGTTACAATATGGTAATCGTTCCATATCTTATGTAAATACAGAAATCAATTAATGTCAAATTATGGCATGAATGGATATTTTGTTTTATAAGCAGCTGGCACCCTTTCAACTTGTAGGGAAACGATGCTATCAAAGTCTGTCACGCTATTGATGTACCGAGTATGATTTTGCATAGACCGAAAGCATAATCTACTATGGCGGAAACAAGTTAAAATTGAAGTCCATCAATTACTGGCTATATGTGAGATGTTTTGTGCTTATATCGGTGGATTTATTCTACCGAAGTAGATGACAATTCAACTCTTTATGACAATAAGAATCGCAGAACATGCGTATCATACACCATAAGCTTAAAACGAACTACAATGTTATTCACTGATCGACTGTCTAAATGTTTTGAAGTGTTTTTTGCGTGGTTCGTTAGACTCCAACATCGTATTAGTTTAGGAGACTTGTATTGGGTATCAATTTCAAGATGAAACAATTACCACTGCTTTCTATCTTAAGCGATATAAAACTTACTGGTTATCTTTTAAAAATTATATCCAATATTGGCAATCGTGTTTACCTTTAGTTTGTTAATAACACCAATGCGTTTGTTAGAGACTAGTTTGGCAATATCAACTTATTTGATGACGGTTGTTGCATTTCCAAACACTTCGGTCATTGTTCGCATTCAAGTTTATCAATACACCTATTCACTCTAGCTTTTTCCTATCTTAAGCGGACGCACAATTCGAGAATCTTTACAATTGTGAAGATAGCTGTTGCTAACGATGATGGTTTTTCTCCAGCAATGTGCGGAGGTAAAACAGACCCAGGTGCTTGCACCCTGCATGAAGGCAATGTGAAGGTCAGTGTGCGCGGTCCTGTGTATACATCAAGTGGCGGAACCTGTTCTCAACCTGACACGTGTACAAATTGTAACCCAGGGTATTATGCACACGCGGGCCGCTGTCGAGGTACGGTGTTGCGAAGTTAAGTGTTCAATCTTGTATGCAAAAAACATGTAGCTTTATATTGGATAAGGAATAAGCACAAGAAAATACCTGATCGTATACGTGTGCTATTATGTCTTGATGTTAGAATATGTACGTTACAAGACTCCACGACTTAAGCACCGATCTCAGAGATGCAAAATTTGGTTTGCATATTACTGAATAACATCAAATGCCCATTAAACAGGACAGGTCGTCCCTCAGAAAAGTAGGTAGATATCGGACACAACTAGCTTACCCGTCATACTATCAAGGCAAATACAACTTGCAAACGTTATTTAATCAGGAAAAGAAAGTTGTAAGCTATCTCGGTTGTAAAAGAATCATAAGTAACGACGCGATACTAAAAGAAACTTTGCATGTTTCCTTTACTAAGACACCAAACTAAACTACTATATTTGATTTATAGTGTTATGAACCAACTGAGGGTAGTTGTATTGTTTTTTATATTCTTTCAGCATGTACAGAGATAGCCAACTGTCATTACCCGAAATGCACGACTGCTTCCAACAGTAGATGCAAGTATTGTAAAGGAGTTGTCAAGGACGATCAAACACAGTATGGATGGTGGGCTTATACTCGATGGATTGACGGAGGGTTATCTTGTAAACGTAAGTATAGGCCTTTTCAGAAACGTGGTTTGTCTCCCTTTGAAAAATCGGGCCACATTCGGAATACCTTCACTTCCGGGTATTAATTTCAAAAGAAGTATGTGGGCAAAGGCAAAGAAAACGATCGCTATCGATCGGAATTTGAAATTTATAAGCTTCGTGTACCAAAATTAGAGATTTACATACGAAAACATCAACAGAATGATTTGTTGTTGGCTGTTGCCAAGCCTCGTTATAAAAGGAAATTAGATTAAATTGAATTTAATGAGACCCGAATAGCGCACCCCAGTTCAGTTAAAACATGACATTCCGTGTGAAAAAAGGCAAATAAGTATATGTTTTTGTCTGAATTAAATGCTTTGACAGATCAAAACTGTGTTACTCAGCTGGTTGATGGAAGGAAAGAATGAATGGAACACATATTTCTAGAATGTTATTACAAATTTGCATTAAATTCGATTTACGGATTTTAAATAAGATAGAACAAACATCAGCATTTTTGTCAATAATGTGTAGAGGTTATGTTTCTGCAATAAGTATATATTTTTTCTTAAAATTGAAATTTGTCGTATAAATAAAGTACCTTAAATAGAGAATTAGTCGTTATATGAGGTTCTCTGTCAGCCTACCTTTGATGATATATCGTATCCAAATATTACGGGCTATTAAAACAGTCCCAGTCCATTTTTTCCACCTGTTGAAACTACATTCAAATAACGCTTACTAAATTACGAGGGACACAGGGTTGTGGAGATCTTTCATATGTTTAAAGGACCTCAGATTGCCGATGGTTAATTACTCTATCTCTCGATTGGCTAAACAATAAAGGGTGTGACTAGAACATATGGTGCAAACGTGGCAGATTGGTGTTAATTTGCATCAACACTCTTAATCCCTGTGATAGCCAAAGTTTGTTAATTGACCCTTTGAATGTAATTAAGAAGGAAAACTGGCAACAATCCATTGAATTGAAAAGAGATTACAAATGTGTAAATTATCATTTTAATGATATATAATTACAAAAAAAACTCAAACAAAAACACAATCATTCTTGTTAAACAACAATTATAAGAGACATTTAATCAAAAGATTACTACGCAATTAATTAAAGCTCAAAGTAAGAGAAACAATATTTTCTAGCAAATCTTTGAACTATTTATCAATATGATTACAGGGCAAAAAGTCGTCAACAAAGTAAGTGAAATGTTCCAAATAAACCCTTATTGCCGAATCTGACTTTTAAAAGTCTGTTTAAAAGTTTACTTCAAAGACCAGGGGTGGTCCAAAGGTTTTTTTTTTTTCGTTGCTTAAAAGAGGCCTCATTTTACATAATGTAATTCTGTATTACATCGCATAAACCATAAAGTCATAACAGAACAAACTAAACATACATGTCGGCAGATCAAGACATACGGGTTCAACAAATATGAAACATAGTACATAGGCAAATGAATTTTCTACATAAGGACTTCCCATTTAGTCTACATCCAATAAAGGTTTAAATTCCCACGTTGTCTACAGATTAATTTTCCAAACGATCTACAGTTAAAAGAAATATTTTCATTTCATTTCTAATTGATAAAAATATCTTTAAAAGATTTAGATTATTCTGAATCTGCATAAGTTGTTAGAAGCATATTACGAGAAAAAGTGTAGACCAACATAAGAAAAATATTCTTTTCTGGATCTACACTTTATACATATTTTTCTTTCCCACCAACCCCCCATAGAAAAAGTGATTATAGGTTTGATTGATTTTCTACTCAGTTAGTGTCAAAAACAACCAAATTTTTCCGTGTAGGTGAGATGAAACTTCTGTCTGAAATGGTGTGAAAACTGGTAAAATAGACTTTAGACAAAATGGGAATAAACCTTGTACATAACAAAACGACCTGACACTCAGTAACATAGGGAATTAACTCATAAAGGGTTGATGCGTATTTGGTCGAATATAGAGAGTAAAAAAAGATCGTATATGTTATTTCCTACGTTATGCAGTTGACCAATAAAAGAAGCAATAAAACCCTCGACGTGAAAGATATGTATCTTTTGAAGCTTGCCGAAATACACAGGCGCGCATCACATCATGTTTCGTTGACACATAGTTGTGTGTTTTATGGCTTCGAGGCATGCCATTGTTTGCTATATAATGACGGAATCATATTTTGATTGGCGTAGCAAAGTCAGATTAGGGTAAATCGTTCTGCTTGAAGGGTCTTGGAAACAGTAATTCTAAGTAGAGTGAATGGTATGGACATGTTTTAAATCGGAGGATTCTAATGTTGACTCGGTAGGTGTAATTATTATTGAAGTCCGATAATTAAACATGAATATAATCATTTCCATAATCTCTTATAAGTAAACTTTTATTTGTCACTCTTGTTGGACATAATTTGATGGAATGTCCCATAAATAAGTGGAACATTTATTAAGTAGATTTGATCAGCTTGCATCATATCATCTGTTCATTGTGTTTGCATTTACATGGTACAACATCGTTTGAAAATGTTAGATTGCAAAATGGATTTTAAGTTATGTTATCATAAGTTAAGGCAATAATCAAACAGATCTTCATCATCGTATTCTATACTTTAATTAATGTTTTAGCAGAGGATCGACTCTTCTCACTAGAAATGAATCGCAACGTTGTAACCGCGTTGGTATACAGTGTTTTATCTCGGGAAACGGGCTGAATTGTCCGCTAGAGAGTTAACACAAAGTAAGAACATACTTTGATATTTCCCCTTCTCAACAATCTTTCCAATGTAGTTTTTACAAACACGACTTTCGACGGCATTGTTAAAATACCCGCAGCAGTTTATCTATGTTTCTCAATATCAGCTGTTATTATTTAATACCCGGAAGTCTTAAAGCGGAAGCTACCGAAAATTTCGTATCTCCGATTAAGAGCATTCAAGAAAAGATAACAACAGTTTCTGAAAAGGCCTATAGTGTCTCTGTGTTTTTATTCTACCAGCATGTACAGAGATAGCCAACTGTTATTACCCGAAATGCACGTCTGCTTCAGATAGTGTATGTCAGTATTAAGGAGTCGTCTGGGACGATAAAGATGAAGGATAGTTGCAGATATGACTTATTATTTTCTGTGAGTGTGTAAGGTTTAGTTCTACGATATATTCAAGCATATTTGAAAGGATATTCCAAACCCCGATTATTCACCACGTTTTAAACAATTTAAACAGTTAATATACATGTAATTGATATATGTGTTTATGATATCTGCTCAAACCATCTTTTAACATTTAGTGGCATGTTCATGGCGAGAAGGAAGCCGATGTTATCCAGGTTCCTGTAGCGACATGACGTGTGCATCATGTACCTGCTCATCCGGATTCAGTGGAAAAGATTGTTCACAAAGTAAGTCAAGCACAAATGAATTTCAAGGTTCACCCCTATATTGTATTAGAAACGGAAAAACCAAATGTAAGTGGTCCAAATCGTTCCAGAGCCACCAAGAACGGCTCTCCTCGTTATGAAAGTTTCGTAAAATATCTTAACAAAATATATTTTAGAATAACACATGCTGTCTTGTAATACGCGGTTCTTAGAACGGATTTGTAAGAGTAAGCGTAACGGTTATACTAAGTAGAATAACAGTCATAATTACCATTTACCCAACATATGCTATGAAATAAAGTAGCTCGTGGTACGTGACTTACACAAGGCCATTTATGTACTTTTTTTTATATGGGTTTTACATCACATCAACATTATTTCAGTTATGTAGCGATGCCCGACTCTTAATGATGGAGGAAGACTATTTATGTACTAGTACACGGTTAGATTACAGTTGAAAACATAAAAATGGTGTTTTAACAGCATCAGACTGTCGCGTTACCATTCTTATTGATGAATTCCTAATGTCAGTTTAACATTCGATTTTACAGTGATGATATCTATTTGACTAATAGAACCGCTCAATTATTTTTCTTACACCGATGCCCAAGTACAGCTCTTGTATGTGATAGTGGGAGTTTGTTATATCAAGGGCTGAATTTGTTGACCCAGTTCGAGTGAGTTTAAATGTGATTGTTCACAGAAGAGAAGATTTGGAAATCAAAAGGAAAGGTCATTGAAACAATACCCTTTTGTATTTGTTATGCAATCAAAGGTAGTTATCAAAGGCATAATTGCTTCAGGAAGCGTCCATTTATCTAAGTATTTACAGTTTATTTACGGTAGATCTTAAGGAAGAAGTATGTCACGCTTTCTGATTAAAACAAATGTTCTCTGAATAGGCACGATTAAGAAATAAATATCGCACCTTATAATCTAGATAATGGTCGATGCCTACATGTACATTTTGCGATCGCCGAAATAGCCTCTTGTTAATTTAATACCATATTAAACCCTGAATTTTTAAATGTCCAAAAACGAAAATGATGAATGAAATTTAAAAGAGAGAGAATCGATTGTCCACATGAACCTAACCTAGCCATTTTACATTGCTCTTCAGTTGTCGAAAAATCTGTCATTCTGGGAAGCTTTGTCCAGTTCAAGCAGGTCGCTGAGACGACAACAGAACTTGTCGATGCACCTGGTAACATTTCAGCCCCGTCTCCACAAGAAGTCGTTTACACAAATAATGTTGATCTTCAAACGGCGGAGGCCTATGTTGACGCCCAGTATGTTAAAAAGTTACCGGAAACACCCAACAACTTTTATGTAAAACGTGAAGCTAGTTTTGTGGGAATTATCGATGGAGGTATCTCATTGAATCTTCTGAGAGGTAGGACCAATGATACAAATATGCTTTTATAAAACATTAAACACGTATTGCTCACTATAATTCTATCAAACGAAAACATAAACTTATGTAGCAATGGGACTGTTTTGGTCGTCCAATTCGTAAATGATGATTCGACATATTAAATCAACCAGAATGCTCAAAACAAGTTGAACAACCAAATAGTAATAATTAAACAAAGCCAACATTGGTTAGTTTCCTTGAAACAGTGATTAAGAACTACTTAAATCAAAATCATCTGCCCAAAGTTTGAAGATTCGTATACAGAGTTTTGGAGATTGTTATTTTTATGAAAACATATGCATAATATGCAAGCTCATTTTATGACGCCTTGTTTCAAATACATGTAAAATTATAATATGTTTTTATTGCATGTTCTTTGTATATACTTTGCAACTATGATTAAATTGGTTGCATGTGTTTTTTCTAAATGATGAGGTTAAGAATACATATATAAGCACATATGTCCTTAACATATTATCTTTTTCTGTCATAAAACGGGTAGTTGAAAACTAAATGCTTGATAAATGAGATTGCTGAATTATCAAAGATACATGTAAACAAACTAAATACATATGTACAATGATAAAACAAATTCAAATACAGAAATGTGTGTACAATCATTTTAATAACATTAACAAGGAGAGAAATTTTTGCGATCTAACAAAAGTAACGTTCACTACTCTAACAAGATGCAAATATGTTGTTCATGGCTATACAGTTTAATATTTCAGCGCCACAACTATTTAAACCTCTATATTCTTTTAAAAACAATGAGTGTCTGATCTAAAATAATATTCTTGATTTCTGTAAAGGTTCAACAAATCCTGCATTGCTGTCCTGGACGTGTCCAGAGGATCCCCCAATGCCAAACAATTACAGATGTAACAAAACGTTTTCCTTAACGGAGGCATGGCAGGAGTTAACACCTTTTCAACACGCCGACAGGTAGGAATTAATTAAAACATTTTTTTCTGAAATACAACTATTTTTATATGTAAAAACGCAACACAATATGCTTCTTTCAAAGTAAAATAAATACATGTGTGTTCCAGCACGTTTTATGAAGTAATTGATTAATTTCAAGACATGTAGCTAACACAATGTAACGTTTGATCGCCGTTTGCAATAATTCCTACTTATTGCCCGACGACTGTTGACGTATCACTTTTCCCTGAATAATATTTTACTATTTGAAATTGTTGTGCTCGAAGCAATATATTTGAATGGCATATCTACCTTTACCCAATTATCAAAGTACATGTCATTCGGCATTACAGGATAGAATTCGAAACATTCGCTACAAATGGTGGATACATCACGGTATATGACAGAGAAGCTAATGGCAAGGAGGTGAAATATAACCTTCACGGCGAAACTACAACTTACAAGTTTGAGATAGTAATCGATACTGAAATCCCAAACCACTGCAGTCTTCCTCCTACGAACTGTAACGATATACCCTTAGACGTTCTTGACATTTCCGTTAAGGTAAACTGATAAATACTGAACAGAATTCCTAAATGTCCACTTGGTATTTCATTAAAGGCACATAAAGGAAGAAAAGAACAAATAAATTACTAAAGAAAATATGGAATTCTTTCATTATTTTCATAAAAGTCATGAGAATTAATTTACGGATGTATTGAGACCTTATTAAATAGACTCCTTAAACATGAGTCATTTTGTGCTTGAAGTTTAGTAGTCTCCAATTCAATCATGTTTATTAACAAACTGTTTGTTTACATATTCAAAATAACGAATTCTGATTGGTCGGTTCAAACATTTGTGTATCAACTGTCAAGGTCAGAGGTGAAAAATCACACAATTAAACTGGTTAATCTGGGTTATTTCTTGTTGGCTTTCTGTTTTTTGTGCTGATGGGGATCTTTGGTGATAATTATTTAAATCTGAACAAAAGTTTACCAAATGATATAGTTTGATAAAGCATTAATTTCCTTTTATGTACCTTTAATATCTTGGAATACAAAATATATAAACTTTTGATATTTTCATATAAATATATCCAACAGAGTCATTTGATTTAGATAACTTATTCAAACATTAATAAGAAGGTTAATATTACAACCCTACAAACAAAAGTCAAACGAGTCATTATTTAGTGATTTAGAAATCTTAGATAATCCTTATGCCCACTATGGGCAGCAATAACTGTACGACACAGAACCCTCATAGATAAAATGAGGTGATGAAGTTACTGCTGAAGAATACCAGCCCACATTTGTAACACATCACGGGTCAGATCCGCGGTAAAACGCAGCTGTGGCTTTCACTTCCAATTAAGTAAATCCCAAACGTGCTCGATCGGAAGTGTGACTTTTGTTTAGATTGAAATTTTTCAAAGTTGAACTTATATTACAGATCGACAGGCGAATAACAGTCCTTCAAATGTTGAAACTGTTGTTTCTTCTCATTGTATTCTACGCACGACTTTTCCTACATATTTCTTATTTCAGAAACAAAAACACGACCAAACAATGTTTAACCTGATGTAAAGAAGATTAAATCAATATCTGGTTAAGTGGCACTGTTTGTACATATAATTTCTTTTATTGATAATTACTCCCAGAGCATGAATCTCAGATCTCAGATTTAGTCCCTTAAATGTCGTCTACTATTTATATCAAAGGCTTCAATTCCTGTGGCATGGAAGGGATGGTACGACTCACTTGCTGGTATCGATTCTTATCACTTCGAAGTATTTCATCTACGATCAACTGGTTCAGCGGAACTAAGTGAACTCACACATGGAGATAAAGTGCCTGATGTTATACCGGCAAATGTTCCTGCGACAGTAGCGAACGTAAGCTTTGTTATTACCATAATGGTGTAATTTCGTACATTTTGCAATATAAGATTGATTTATAAAACATGTCTTCTGTAACAAATACTCGGTCCAGTATTTATAGGTTTTATCACATGAAACCCTCTGATGTTACTGGTACAGTCAAACTTGTGTCAAGAGGCCAGCCTATGGGACAGAGCAAATTGGCTGTTTAAGACAGGTTGGCTGCTTAACACAAGTTGATGTATACTATAAATCTAACAATGGGACTTTCTGTAGTGGTTGTTTAAGGCAGGTTGGCTGCTTAAAAGGGTGGCTGCTTAACACAAGTTAGACTGTACCTTGGAATTCGAGTGAAGATACTTCACATTTAAATTGTAAGTCATAGGCGTAGGAGCCGGGGGGGCCAGGGGGGCCCGGCCCCCCCAATATCCAGACTGGGGGGGCCAGGGTATACTTTGGCCCCCCCAATATTCACAATGAAAGATGAAGATTTTTGGAAAGAAAAAATGAAAAAAATGGAATTTAACAGCAAAATTAATATAATAGTGTATTTTGTGCTTTATTTAATACCAATTCGCCTTTTGTTACGAACAATAACCAAAACATTTTGACGTCATCATCGCAAATGGCAATCTGAATACATCGGGTTTATCCAATGAAATCTCAGCTTACGGAAAGTAGTTTCGACTAACGAAAACAGTGATGCAAAACGTACTCTAAGCAGTCAGACTCTATATTGTATTTAAATATAATCATTTTTTATTTCGGAATCTAGGCGAAGTCGTGGCTGTGACAGCATGGTGGCTGTCACTATTCGTTAGTATCAGTACGATATGCTCGCCGCGTGAGATCGAGTCTTGGCCTATCCTATTTTCTTTTTCTTTTGGTTATTTTGTCTTAACTAAGATACACAATTCCATATGCTGTCTTTTAATTCATTCAATGATATTGAATTTGTAGACGCATGATTAGTCATGAGAAAGTTTAGGAACATTTATTCTTAGACCGGTCCTCATCTGAAGTTGGCCCCCCCAATGTTGAAAACGCTCCTACGCCTATGTAAGTGCTCAAATGGGCTTTTCACGCACGCTGATTTTCTTATGTTATATAACAAAGTGTCTTTATACGTGTTAACCTCCGATAAAAGCTGAAACAAAATGAAACATAGTTTGTTGTGTTTTTCCCTATCAGACGACATTGAAACTATCCATTCCTGGGCCATATTCTGTTACAATAGCGGCGTTTGATAAAGCAGGAAACCATAAAACAGCGAGGGGATTTCTGATTTTCGACGATCAGTCTAAGGTTGATATACAAGGCAT
>OX401404.1:35143908-35249618 GCA_947846245.1 Cerastoderma edule
GTCAAAACTGGAATACCAAATGTCGAGGGTGCGTTCATTTAATACTATCGCCTATATACTGATGTGCCTTACTCGAGCCTATCCTCATAAAAAAAATTGTCGAACTTATGTTTGTAGAATAGGTAAACTACCTTTATTCAATGCCATCGCCTTACTGTTGATAAGCACACCATGGAAATGGCTCCTTCATAGGATGTTATATCGGGACAATATGGCCTAAGCTACGCTAATGTTTTGCTGTATTTATTTCCATCGCCATGAAACAACCAATTCATACTTAAAGTCTCATTATGAGATTTGTTCACAAATCCAACTCTCTAAGTCGATTGTTGAGTATAATACTAAATTGATTCCAATGCTTTTGTGAACTACTCACTTAATCAAGCCTTGTCCAGAACCCTCGTATGAATGTTTAAGTTCAAAGAATTTCTATGAATAAAACTGGTCTTATAATCGGCAATAGACTACGTCCTTTCAGACCTCATATGACTTCGACATAGACACAGATTGATACATTACGTTACCGAGTATTGAAAGGGCTACAGTTCCTATCTTCACAATGCTTTCTGCCAAATATCAGGAATGGAATGTTTTTTGTACAGATTTTATTTTTGTCTGTTGTTACATCAAAGTTGATTTCTTATTTAAATGGGTCTTTTTTCACCGCGTCAACATTATTTCAATTATGTTGCAAAGCCTCACTCTCTATGATGGATGAAGACCTCATATTAGAACTGCCTGTAAGGGCTAGTCAAGCCGGGTAGAACTATTGGGTTCCGTATGTCAGTCGGGAGACAATCCCTCATGAAATTCCAAAGGCCGTCACCGGGATTTAAATCCACGCGGAGAGGGGTCCTCCGATTCAAGTTCTGTACTCTAACCATCAATCCACAGAAGCTCCTGCGTTTAAGTTGAAACACTCAAACGTTTCCATGTGGGTGAATGAGGAAAGATGGGTTTCTCGGTTGACTTTATCAGGTTGCTTAATCGAAGCTTGGTGGAATATTTCGTGAATCGACTCTTACTCGATTGCGTTTTGTGGTCATAACGCAATTTAACCATTACATTGTTAATGCGATGTAAAATATATGTAAGAAAACATAGGCTAGCATCTATACCCATCTCGTCCAAAGTAGCATGCTTGTAACGCTTCCACATCTGGTGAAACATTACCAATTTCAAGTCCACGTTATTTTCATAGAAGAGGACACTCTCAAAAGTTATAATTATTGACGCTATATGATACTACGCGAAACTGTCACCTGATCTCAAGATAAGCTTACCGTCGAACACTTAGTGTCAGTAATTTTTTTATTATTATTTTTGCAAGAGCCGTTTAAAGCCTGTCTCATACAGAACACGATTGGACACATGGTTCCAATACGGTATATAGAGAATAATATGTTAGTGTTGTTAATGGGTTATAGTCCAGTCAATCTGTAAGTCAACCCTCAACTAATTGCAACAGAAACGAATTTGTGATTTTATTATAGCTGAACACTTCCTTTATAACATAGAAAAAGTCCTCAGAAATCCCACCAGGGGAAAATACTAAAAAATGCATTTAAACTTTTTGAAAAGAACAAGTTTTGCATGGTTCGAAGGTACCACCATAGAAAAGTACATAGCGTGAACTGTCATCGGTAAATTTCGAGGTCAACTTGGTGTTGAAAGTCGCATGAACGGGTAAGTTGAGCTTACTTTCATTTATATAAGTCCTTATATGATAAAAAACATAATTTTATGTTCATGATTACATTTTAGATGAAATATTTTTGAAATAGCTTGCAGAATGCTTTGTAATGGGTTTTCGTGGGTAATTTAAAAAGTGTTTATTTTGTTTAATTTCGCCCAAAACATCGATTTAATGACCATTCACACTCAAATATATCTTTAAACATGAATATAATGACAAAATGCATATTTCAATGACAAATAGATAAAATAGATATAAAATATTAACCTCGGAATAGCTGTTCTTTTTTCAAAACTACGGTGGCCAATTAGTGCCACTGTAGATAATGAGTTGACGAAAACACAAGTTTCTCTTACTCACTCAATTAAATCGATCATGTTCATATGTTAAAATTATTTAATTCTTGAATTATTTTTTTGCAAATTATGAAATAAATCTATTTATGATTTGTTTTATTGATTTTTACATTTGTTTAGTTTCTTAATCTTTGGCAAAATAGAATGAATTGAAGGTTAAAGATGAAGAGTAAATGTGGATGAGATAAAAATCGTCGGCAAATATCATCTGGTAGGGATTGTAAGTTACTCTGAAGGTGCCTTTATTATTATAACCTATTGTATGATAAAGATATCATTATAGTCACGTATTTTCTTATAACTATTTTAATTGTTATTTATCATTAATGCATAAGTTGTATGAACTATGAAAACTAAGGTGAATTACGCTAAAGTACAACCTTCAATCAAAAGTAAGATAAAGCAAGTGTGGTTGTGTTTAATTGAATAATTTCATTTGCAGTGCTGTTAACAGAATAATACCACTATCAAAAATGCTGCAGGCAAAACCAACGCACAAGTAATGATAAATGCCTCTATCTATTTTCCATTTGCAGGTAAAAATGGATAGTACGATCAAGAGTGCAAGAAGGTCACATTAATATTGTGGATTCCATACCAGTTGAGCTTCTTCCATTGTATTGGATAATGAAAAGTAGATTCAGAACTATCAGAATTTCTCAAAATGCGGTGATTCACATGTTCAATGACACGGTTATTTCCAGAGTAACTTGAGGCCATTTCCTACTAAATAAATTTTTAAATGTAATACTTATGGGAATCTCTTTTAATACTGCATTGCTTTGAGAGGAAGTCACAATACATGAAGTTGAAAGTATGACCTGGACATCCGAACCAAAGACAAATACTGAAACCTTTAGCGAGGTTGAACCAAATGAAATGATAAAACATTAGTTAACTTGTATGAAACCCTTATGTAATAAGAAAAAACAGCTGAAGAAGTTTGTGGTGAAGTAGTTTTCAAAAGGTGTAGGACAAACTTGAAAAGAAGCTCTTTGTTTGTCAAATCGTATTTCCAAGTTGTGTTTCATATATAAACAATGGCTGACCTACTACACACGTTTATTAAGGCCAAAAGATTGTATTAAGGAGAACTGGATATTCAAGCCATCAGAGAAATGTAGCCCCAGTCTAGAGCTCTGTTATCTTCCTATGTTCTCTTCAAACTAAAGCCAAACATTACCTACAGAGTCCAGATTTCTTCACTTATATGATGGAAACCATTTAGTTTGTCAAAGCAATCTCGCATCGGCAATAGTTTCAACGGATCAATTATTTGAGCAGGTCCTTATGAGAAGTTCTAAGACAATAGGTAAAATAAAATGTAGTTATGGTTTGAAAGAATCACAGAGAAACCAATGGTTTTCGTCAATTCCTGTCTGTACATACCACAATAATGTAATGCAGAAATATACAAGTGATCAGCATGTAGAAACCAGTCATTCGAGGGTGGAAAGAGATCAAACAGACAACTTAAACGTAGACATCCACGTTGTGGACTGTACACTTGATAACATTGTGTCAGGTCGACGAGTATATATTGTGTAATTGTCGACTATGCGAAGTAAGAAGACCAATTGAATATTAACAACATGGTTTATAAATATGATTCGGAATACAGTTAAAGGTTTAAGCCAGTCCGTAACCCCAAACTCTCAATTAACATTAAGAGAAATTGGAAAAGCAGCTCAAACTGGTCCGCATTTGTGTTTAACAGCTCCTGTTGATATATTACATGACAATGAAGGAGATGTATTCAAGAAAGAGCTGTGTAGTTTACCGCCATCGTAATAAGGGTCTTCTTGGTCATTGCAACTAGCTGACAAACCTTCCTCGATAAATGAAATATAAGCGCAGGTTGACTGTAGTGTCAATAAATAGCTAGACGAGTCAGTTCAATATGTACACGATGATAGGGCTCTGTTCTTACGTTTGCCTTCGAAATATGGAGGAGCATGTGTTGAGATATACGTGGAACATATTCTGATGATGTCATTAGCAAACCTGCAATATTTGTATTTGATTGATGTTCAAATTGCCCGACCCGAAAGGATTGTGTACAAAAGGAATGCAGTGAAGGGGTAGGTACCAAAAGGTGGTTTTACTCGAGGAAGTTTGTTCACTTCCAAAAACAGCAGTTCTTATCAAATACTGTGAATTGCCTTTTATTAAAATACTCATGTAAAACAAAGTGTGACTAGATACGATGTCGTGACGTCTTGTGGCTGCTATCTGGTTGCCACCGACGTTACGATTCCACGCTCATCACTTGTTGGAGCAAAATCAATTTTAACAACCATGTGATAGATAACCTTTTTATGATAACCCTAGCATAGTATTGTCTAAAATATCAAATGAAACAGCTTCATAGAAGCTAAAATTTCTTAATTAAGTTATATTTCTTAATTGTTGGTGAAATTTAGTGAGAAACAAACCGTTAGTGGCCATTTTGATTTTTTCGCAACTTCTCGCACTTTCTGCTTTAAAAATATGGTAATTACCCACTGAACATGAAGGGCTCATCCAATGAAAACACATGTTTTTCCCGCCTTTTTTACAACCTTACGTCATGTGGTCTTTTCGGATGAGCCGAGGTTCTGTCTGCGATTCACAAATGGGCGTAGATGTATATGGCGTCGGCGTGGGGAGAATTACAAATACACCACTATCTTAGAGCATGATTTCTTTTGGCGGGGAGCATCATGGTCTGGGGGTGGTGTTTATTACGGTAGGAGAACATAACTTGTTCATGTTCCTGGAAACCTGAATGGACATATTGATGAAATTTTGTGCCCTGTTGTTGTCCCATTAGCACATAGAATTGGTCAAAACTTTGTCTTCCAAGATGATAATGTCTGACCGCACAGAGCTTGTGTTGCAGTTGACTTCGTCAGAAAACAGGGCATCGTGACAATCCAGTGAGCAGCGAAATAATCAGACCTCTCTCCCATTGAGCATGCATGGGATGTTGTTGGTAGGAGAGTCCACGCACGTCGACCCGTACCAGCCAATCTTCAGGAATTTGGCGCAGCACTTCAGGAGGAATGGCAACAGATTCCAAGTGCAGCTAGCCCCCCCCCCCTCGATGTCGTGCATGTATTGCTGCATGTGGAGGTCATACCCAATATTGATTCTGATATTAATTTTGATTGAATATCTGGTCTGTGTTTTAAACGAAATTAAAGATACCTAGATATAGAATTTAGGCGCACCCTTATTTTTTAACGCTTAATATATTCCATGTGTAATTCAATGAGTGTACACTTAATTTTGAAAAGCTGGCACATAGTGAGAAAGGGGCAATAAAACAGTACTATTTTTGCTGCTTTTCCCATTATGTTTCTTCTTTCACTTTATTTATTGGTTTTTTTTTAAGTTCACAAAACAAATGCAAAACGTCAAAAAATACCACATAAATGTTGTATTGTTTGTGTCATATATTTCGTTAATCTTATATAGAAATATATGGATTTCGGTACCTTATTTAAGTGATTATCTTTATATATAAGTTATCTAATACAAAAAGGTGTGTTTGATCTTTGATTTAAGTTTCAGAGAATAAGCTTTGCCAGATAATATCAAATTCTAGCATATAGGAATGCATTGACCTGAAAAAAAATATTCTTTGGTTTTAATGGGTGGGTGGGGTAAGTTGACCCCTTTCAATTTACAATTTATAGGAATAAATCAATTTAAGAAGGCAAACTGAAGTGAATGATAATTAAACATGTAGATAGAGTATACTGCTTATCAAATCATCATTTTTGTGTGAATTGTTGGGGTTTTGTTTCATTTTGGTAGGTATATACAAATATGCGATTTATTCCAAAAGGCCTGCAAGTAGCAATACTAAAACGAGTTTTTAACCAATTTCCCCTGCAGGGATTTTGGAGGACTTTTTTTCTGTCATCTCTTATACACTCATGATAACTTTAAAAGAGGTTTCGTTTCTGTTGCAATTAGTTGACGGTTGAGTCCATTTTTTTCATAGGAAGACTGGACTATTAGGTTTCTAGGGCAAGGCGTAGATATTTATTGGGTGAGCCGAAGGCTTTAACGGCACTAACCTATTATTCCTTTTATCCCGTTACATTCTTTTCAAACACCCTATTTGAACGAAACAACAATAGAGAAAACAGTTTTTATGTAGCGCGAATGAGAAGGCGTGAATAAACATGAGATAGTAGTCACAAGACAAATCGTGATGTCATGTGTGACATCATGTGATATGACGTCACAAGGCGTTCTATAGTTCTGAATAATACACACGATTTCTTCAAATTTCGTTATCATCCAATGATCATTTGTAACTTGAAACAATAGATGGACCAAACAGTAATGTTTCATTTCATAGATTCTCACTCCAATGAGCCAGCTCATGTGTCGCTTGACCATATGCAAATGAAGGAAGTCACGTGTCAAGTAACCGCGAATCACTTAGTTTTCACGGCACCCCTTTTCACGTCACCTTTTTCACCATGTAACGGGATAAAATCGGTTATAGATCGGTTGACAGGTACAAGTATTGAGCTTCAACCGTTCATGGGAATGGGTCGGTATGATTTCGACTCGAATGTAGGAAGAGTATGTACGAACAAAGCACGGATATAATCGGTCAAGCAAGGTTTATAACGGCTTGAACCTTGTTTTTATACGCTTGCGGTATGGTTTTACGTACGGATAGTATGGTCCGCTACGGCCAAGTACGATTATACACGACTTTTACCCGATTAACTGGACATATATAGGGTAAACAAACGGCCTAACGAACTTTGCTTGAGTTATCACACATCCGTGTATGTTCTCAAAAAGTGGCTAGTTTTTGTAGGCTTAGGACTTCATAAATTTTTGAACTTTCAACAGAAAAGTTATGAAAATGGCAAAATACAAAATAAGAGAATTAGAAATCATGATAAGGCTAATAGACATTGAGATAAATTTAGCCAGAAGGCGTGAGGGCAGACAAGAACAAGCATACGACTGTTTGAGGATACATTGCCCTTGTGAACCAGGCAATGCAGACTTAGAGGACCAGAACTAATCCCTAGTACCCTGGGTATGGCAGAAGAGTCAACTAGTGGACGCAGGAGGACATGCTGGCTGCAATGTAGACCACAGCCTTTCAGGGCAATTAAGAGACTACCTTAGGGATTTCTTCATGTAGTAGGCTGGTTTGGTTCCATGACAAGAACAGATTTTATAATAGACTAGTCACTTCTGTAGTTGATATAGAATAGTAGTAACCTTTGTATATCAGTTCAGGACATTGGGAATCTAAACGATTGGACTTATCATACAATCGTATTTGATTTGCTGAATATCATGATTTGGAAGTTAAACAGGGTTTTTTTTTCACAAAAAATCTTTAAAGATATTTTGATGAATGATGTCAAAAGAGTTCAGTAAGTGTTGAAGAGCTTTAATCTTTGTACAACAGATACTTTATGATCGCTGTAGGGAGTTTGGCATTGAACATGATCCTGATAAATAGATGAATTCAAACATATATGACACATTCTATAAACAAAATGCCCGTTCATCTATTACGTACTGGAATATCAGACCTATCCAGCTGAATATTTAGGGCTCACTCTCCCAGTATAGAGTATAGAGTAGTCAACAGATCGATTCTGCTGAATATATTGGACATACTATTTAGCCGTATAACGTATCGGAATAAACAACAGATTGATCCAGCTGAATACAGAGGGTTCACACTCCCAGAAACAACTTATTAGAATAATTACCAAAGAAACCCAGCTGGATATGTTTTGAAATAAACAGTTTAATCCGTCTGAAAATAAAGGGTTCACTCTCCCAACACACAAGTATTGAAATAACTAACAGAGCGATCCAGCTGAAAATATTCGACTTACTCTCCAACTATTATACATATTCGAATAAACAATAGTTGAATCCGTCTTAACATAAAGGGTTCACTCTCCCAGTATATAACGTATTGGAATAACTTACAGAGCGATTAATCTGAAAATATTCGACTTGTCTCCAACCATTTAACGATTTGGAATTAACAACTGCTTGATCCAGCTGAATATATGGAGATCGCTCTTCCGTTATGAAACTTATTGAAATAATTAACAACTTGATACAGCTGAACATACATGACGCAATCTCCCACTGTAAAACGTATTGGAATAAACAACAGATTGATCGAGCTGAATACATGGGACTCACTACCCAAGTATGAACCCTATTAGAACATTGATCCAGCTGAATGTCTACAACTGATTGTCCCAACATTAAACGTTTCAGAATAACAACCAGATTGGTCCAGCTAAATATATTGGACCCATTTTCCCAGTATAATGCGTTTTAAAATAGCAACAAGGTTGGTCCAGCTAAAACGGTAAGACTCACTCTCGCAGTCTTAAACGATGTATTGAAATAACCAGCACGTTGATCCTGCTGCATATTCAAGAAACATTCTCCCCGAGTGAAACATGCTAATGAACTTAACTTCTTGTGGGTGTGTGGTAAGCGTTAGGAATTTGGACGATTTGCAACGGCTTGTTGGTAGACGAGAAGTGACGGTGGAATGTATAAGAACATTTCAAATTTTGCCTTTAGAGTCTAGCGATGCGTTTTCTGGTCTGTGTGCATGTAAAATGGAAAATTGACATGTAGTAAACACACTTTCAACTCTTCAATAAAGATTTTTTTAAATGTCGTGAGCTTTTGGGCGGAATTGTTTTACTCGCGTCTCGCCCGCTTTAGAAACTATACATCGAAAAGTCAATCGATGAACTCTTTATCGATCTCAAGCATTAATTCACCAATATTCTTTCAAAAAACACTTCTGTAAACACCACGTTATTCATGGATACAATGAAGTTATGTTTACCGGTCAACAAACGCCTCAAATTAAATCTTCATAACAATTTAACCAATAGAGGTGTGTTCGTTACTTCGACAAATAAGTGAAAAGAAACTCATAAATAAAACTTAGTATAGTTCTTATTAAGAGAGCAACTCCGACAAACAATGTTTGTGACGTTTTCTCGACTGATCTAGAGCTATGTATGAAATATACTTCAAATTTCAAATTTCCTTTGACATATTGTTTTAGTAGTAATACGTTGGATGCTATGTGCTTTCGCCTTAATTCATGACAAACATGATTTCCTTGGGAGCCCTGATGCTCTCCAGGGATGCACTTTATTGTGCAAAAAAATGATTTAATTCTAGCCGCACTTGAAATTTGCAAAAAGGTTTAACGCCAGACAACATTGGATTATTTTGAACGAATATGATATGTTATGTCCCGTCCGAAAAACGGCGTATTAATGATTTGAAGCAGCATGTATCGGATATTTCAATTGTTCAAATACAGCCAGGTTAAGAAAGATCTGCAATCATACCTGGACTTGAACCCTTGAAATCTGCTATACAAGCGAAGATCAGGCGACTGAGTTAGCCGGATCCTTTACACTTTCGTCTCTACACTGTAAACTGCTCTATTAATAAGGTTTGGATCAGTGTCCATCAATAATCTTAGGACATTTTCAAAATAACTAAAATGTTACCGATAAGATGAAAAAACAATTTTACAAACGAATCTTCCTTTCCTCCCTCTCGATGAACACAACATGGTTGATTCAATATAAAGGCATTGAAAACAATCCGTTACTTTTTCATCTTACATTATCACGGTAAATTACCCCAAATCCACTATTTTGAAACCGATTCTTTCGTCGGATAATTTCGGTCGATCTCGGTATACTTCGATCTAGGCTGACCGAAGCATCCGACGTTAGAATGAATTTCAAAATTGCAGACATGGGTATTCTACTCAATTACGAAAACCTTTGACCATGCAGATGTAAAAGAAAAAGATAGGACAGGGTATTTTGTTTCATCGTAATATTTATAATGAGAACACACATATAGAGTTAAACAGGAACAGACTAAGATAGCTTACGAAGGACTCGTCTTGTCTCGACGCCTGGATTTAACAAAGTGAATTGGATATGTCAGGTCCAAATTTCTTCTTCCTTCAGTAGTTCAAAATTAATACCTTAAAGTAGGACCTGGGTAATGAAAAAATGACATTTGATTTGGTTAAAGAATAAGTTGAAATGAAATTCGAAAAATATTTATCATTTCAAAGGCATTCACCGAGCCAATTTTCGAAATTGGTCTGATTTTGAATTTATATTTATGAAATGAATATGAACAATTTTGCTCTTTATGGCATATTTATTACCTCCATTTGATTTCCAATCTTAACATTGTAACTCAAATTACATGAATGAAGTTGGCAAATAAAGATTCCAATCTAGGAAAGATTCTAATAATATGAAACTTGACTTTTATATGGCATTTGTTCTGTTAAATTTAAAATTATATTATTCTGACCTTTCTCCATTACCCAGGTCTTACCTTAAAACAACAATCTCAGATCATTATACCTTTTAATATTTCCATGATGAAATATTTTCTAGGGATAGAAACCATCCAAAATCTAGAGTTACATAAAACTAAATTATTGATTTACTTATCAATCCTTTCATAATCGTTTAAAAGAGCACATTTATGTTGCAGATAAAGAAAGCCGTTTAAATGTGTTATTTCGTCAACGATGATATTAATTCGAATTACCCATTGGGAAGCAGCGGTATATTAAAATACCATCATTATGTGGATTTCACAAGAGTTTGACTTTGCATGTTTAAAACTTATTTCCGTCATGCGAAATCATCGAAATATGTTAATGCCTGGAGTCAAAGGACTGAAAGACATGGAAGCTTTTTCACACTTTTTTAAATGAAAACCACAGATATTGAGCAACTATGGAATAGAGGAATCAAAAATATTCTTTTGTATTATGACGAAAAATGATCAAAACACTATGTAAACGGTTGTTATATGCAAAACATAATCTGTGAGATAGTCCCATTAAAAGCGTGATTTGTAAGCTAGTCACTCGTTGAGCTTTGCACAGTCTTTGATATAGGTTAGAACACTATCTGGGAAAGAGGTCGATACAGGACAATTGTCGAAAACAACAGAAACATGTGGTAATGATGTTCAGCTTTTTAATTTTTACAATATTAGAAACAGTACATAGAAAGTTTTGTAAATGGGACTTGAATGTTAAAAATAGTACATCCTCTCTTTCTATTTATGCCGAGCGTGGAAGATTCCCTTTATATATTTCTAGATATATACGTATTGTGAAATATTGGCTTAGCCTATATAGCGCGAAATCTTTTAATTGTATACTGAAACCATTAATGCAAAATCAAAGAAATGATATAGATAGAAATGGTATTTATTGACAAATAAATGTTTTTATCCACAAACAACAGACTTCCATTTTCTATGAAAGAATTTCGCTGTGAGCTGTTACTTTTAAACCAGCCGTTATTGGTGGCTGTTCAATTTAGTGTGGTTGCTTTGATTCATTCATCGATTAATTGTTGTGCTGTACACACACACATTTTATTTACTAAGAAAAATAATAATAGGATACGCTTTTATTTCTGATTATTGATTATCAGATAGTATCTTACTTATTTAGATAGTGTTCAGATTGCTCATCGCGCTTAAAAAAGGTTTGCAACTCTGCACATTTTCGTGCTATTATCGATTTTATGTTATTACGGAGTGTTTTTCATCCGTGACATATTTCTGTGATTGTAACACAAACAAACATGGTGGACTGCACTCGTGGATTTAACGGGTTGTACTAGTTGGACATTGATTCATCCATCGTTTGGGTAGATTTTTGCAGTTCGACTTTAAATGGGATTTGTATGGGATTAGTCGTACTGACGTTATTCGTGGAACAGTGTGTTTGCGTTTTCAAACAACTACCAAGTCACCGAGAACTGTTGATTGTGGAGCTGAACAAGTCATTTGCGATTTACGAATCGGTGTTATCAACCCGTCGTAACTATCAGCCGTACGGAAGAACTCGTTAACATGTCGGACCTAAACAATATTCACGGACAGATCCAACTCTACCCAACGAAGAAAATTTCTGACATAATGGAGGTATGGGAAACCCTCCCCAAGCGTCCTTTGATGTACCGATGATAGTAGTTGGCATGAGAACATAAAGTATTTTTCGTCACTGACACTTTTAATAGATTTAAAAATAACTTTTAAAAGATCATCATATCTAGATATAGTGACCTTTTAAAAGTATAGAAAGATTCTAACAAAATCAGATTGTCATCTCATAGCCTCAATATAGAAACAGGTCGACATAAAAAATGGATATAAATCAAAGAATATGCACACTATGTAATTTAATTGAACTCGAGGATGAGTACCATTTTATAATAATTTGTCTATTTTACAATGGCATAAGTAAGCATCTGATACCTAAGTACTATATCAATCGACCTTACATGTTTAAATTCATTCAGGTTTTGAAATCCGACAAGAAGAGGATCACAGACTTGCTTCATACTGCATTAAAGTTTTTAACCGGAGACAAATAAAGTTAGATGATCGTTTTTTTTCTGACCAGTTAATTTAAGTTCTTAGATAATTTGTATGTTTATATGTTTGCATGTATGTATATGTATATAAGTATATATGCATAGATATATATGAATAAACATTTGAAACTTTCTTTAAGACATTTTCCACCTAAATACATTAAGTATTGTTGTGTGTATGTGTGTATGTGTGAGCGTGGGTGTGTGGTTGGGGTGGGTGGGTTTTTTTAGTGTGGGGGTGAATGTGTGTGTGTTTGTGTGCGTATGTATGTTTACCATTCCTACAATTGTATGCGAAGATGAATTTATTATTATATTCTTTGTCAACCATGAGCTGTATAGTTATGCTTCAGTTTAAATGCTGACGTTTATGTTAAAGACAACTAAGTTAAATCAGATAAACAACCTATTAAACTTAAGACGCAGAGAGCAAAGCATTAAATACTTTATTTGATAACGAATAAGTGCATAAATAACTAGTTGGTGTGAATTGTTTCGTTTGTTAGTTTTTTTTAATTTAGTGTGTTCGTTTCCATTCATAATTATATCTCTTTACATATCGTGAAAAGTAATGGAACTAGCAGCATGCACAAACAGTGTACGCACTTGTCATTGGTCCATTTCCTATTATACCAATGCCGCTGCTATCAAAGGGCATTGTTATTCATTTTCAGATTTTCATCTTAGCAGTCATTAACTCGCTGTAAGGGAATGGGCCATATGCTTTTTAATCAGTAATACGAATCAAACAACGGTTAAATCTATATCCATTAGTTTATTGTAAGACCAACATTATTTCAATCTGATCGTTATTCCTCACAAAAGATTCACAAACGAAAATGCATTTTTTACCATCTACATTTTCATAAGTCGAAAAGTTTAGTTTGGTATGAACGATATCAGAAAATTTACATTATGGACTTTGACCTAAAAACTATTTTTCTTTCTGTTGAAATGTCGCTTTGCAAAAAAGCAGTACAGGAAATCCTTGATCAGTTATCAGAGCGGATTCCCTAAAGATCTCAACTAATCGATGATGTACTTAATACGTATCATTGCACTTATTTCTAAATAAATTATTTTAATACCAAGCAAATCACTCACTCGATGAAACATCCCTTTACCGAACATGTAGCAGAAGAGTTTAACAATACATACACAATGACACAAGAGGAAATCTCTTGAAATAAGCAATTGTCCTTCTACCTGAAATTTCAATTGCAAAATGGTATTGCTACCGAATATTGCTGTTGATATTTGGATCAATTACAACAGTTTTCGTGAGACTGTGTTAACCAAAGTAGTGACTTCCGTAGCGTATACACATACGTGAAAGCCGTCATTTGTGGCATTTGTTAATTTTTATGTTGAAAATCAGTAGTCATGGTTATCGCAATGATAAGAACAATTCTAAAATCGAACTGTTGAAAAGAGTTTACATCACGATAGTCGATTACAGCATGTGTTAAACTAACACGTTTTATTAAACATGTTTAGTCAATTTACTTTAAATGTCACTAGATTAACAATTAACTAATTCATATTCAAAACGTTCTTTAGAACCAAGAAAGCTTCTTTATTATGCATGCCTTTTAGAGGATTAGGTTGCTGATCCAAGCTGATGGGTATCCTTAGGAACCGAAACCAACGGATGTAGGGAAACCGGAATAGGGAATTCTGGAGAAACTGTATCGGCTAAAGCCATCATTGGTGAAGTTGTCAAAGTTGTTGAACCCGTCTTTGATAAAGCTGTCGAAGTCATTGAAATCGTCATTGCTGAATCAACTGACGATTCTGCGTCCGGCGTTATTCCTAAAGCTCGATAGGCGGAGATTTACAAAAAAACGAAACCTCCGATATCGTGTCCGTATTCGCCTCCGATACTTTCGATTACTAATCAGCATCCGATTTCGGTCATTCCATGCGTTCCCATCTGACTGGTACCATTGTATAATGCCTTACTACAAACACGTTAGAGATACCCTATATGTTTTTCGTACGCGTCGCCTTAAGGATCGGATATATGAAGACACAATACAGAGAAAGATGGAATCAATTTGCTCAAAAAGCGTTTACACAACTATTTCTGACTACCCTGATTAAGCGTTTTATATTACTGTGTACTTTAATGCGAGGTGTAAAGGTATTTAGTTTACATGATACCATATACGGAGAAGAATATTATGACGACAACACTTATAATAGGCCAAGAAAAACTAAGAATGAGAAACAATATAAAACATTTTGTGTTTCAAAATTAGAACTGTGTTGTCTGTTTGACATCCATTTGTTAAATAGAAGGATTGCCGGTGATACTAATGGAAAGTATACGTGTACAGCAAATGGATTGGCCAGTATAGTCGCTTTTCACTTAGCTTCCACTGACTTATTTAGATATATCAAAACATTCTCCAATCAAGACAGAGACTAATCAGTACACTTCCCATAGGCCTGTAAACTTAACTTTGATAAATGTGTTTCCACATTCACCCAACCTCATGCTGTTGTTGGAAATGTCAGCGAACCACAACCTTATAAGGTGTATATTTAGTCTGGAGACAAATCGACTACATATATAAGACTGCTTAAGATTTGAATTATCACGAACACTAGATAGTCTTATTGAAAATGCCACCCACAACGCACAACTAGCAATAAATAATCTTATCAGTAGCATCCACACTGCAGCTGAATACATTATACATACATTTAAGCCCTACAGAACAGAGTGTGCTACTAATTCTAACGCAGAATGGTTGGATGAGGAACATCTTTGAAGATTTGAAAGTGATCAACGTAAAACTTTACTTACATACATATTTACAAACATATCTCACAAAACCTGGTCGGCAAATTCTACTATCTCTTTGCCGACTTTTCAAAAGCTTTTGATCAAATCAATCATGATGTTATTTGGAATAGTCTCAGAAATAAAGGAGTACACGGGATGTCTCCAAATGTTAAAATCAATGTATGGGACATTATCCGCATGTGAACCTACAGTTAATGGAACGACGAGTTACCTCCCTTGTTTAATAGGGACCCGACAGGGCTGTGTTGCTTCATCTATTATTTTCTCTGTTTTTATAAATTAAATTGCATCACATTTACGAGAACAAAGAAGCGATGGTATTCGTATTTCGAATGATATCCCCTGTGTTTATAGTTTTATATATGTGGATGACAAAGTCAAATACGTGTCATTGATGAATTCTGCAAAAGAACTGGAATGGAATTCTTCATCGTTAATAGGTTAAGGTTATAGTTTACAGAAGTTGCGTACCTTAAGCAACTATGAAAATCGGATTTACCGCCAAAAGAAAGTTCGAAACCGTATTTTTCTACTGATATTTTAGTCTTATGTTCACCCGAAATTCGAATATTGTGAGCAAGTTGAGTCTATTCATGCTTAAATCTGGAAATCATATCTATGACTATCTCGACATATAAAAAACAACATGGCTTAAGCGGAATATGGGTGACAACCTCTTTGCCTTACATACAATGTTAAATGTATAAACTACTTATGTCATATTCTAGCAATGGAATCACATCGATCCCCTAAAAATATACAGTTTGCCTAAACGACATGATGATATCGGTAGAATCAATTGGGTAAGTCACAGGGGACCTACATGTATTCTATATTCTCGTAATTGTGGTTTTGAATTTGAATGGCTCTCTCAGGACAAAAGCAATGTGATTTTATCTCAAATCTTTAGCAGTGAGCCTCAGATTGTTTGTATGAACACTGCCATGAAACATGGAATATTTTGGAATATGTTCCGTATACAAACACATCAAAACAGTACTTCATGTAGAACGCTATCTTACTGTTGAATTGCCGTTCTGTCCATTTTGCATAAACCACCTCGGTGTAGTGGTTATTGAAGACGTGATTCACGCAATTCTAGATTGTAAATTATATGAAGAAATTAGAAAGGAATACTTAAAGCCAATATTTCCCAAAAGAACTCTAAAGAAGCTTTATATTGACTTCTATCATTAAACAACCCGAAACAGTAAATATCTTTTTACATCCATCACCTTCTGCAGGTGAGAAAGTCATTTGTTTAATTGGCAAGTGATTGCAATATTCTTTGTTCTTTATTAACCTTTCGTGTAAATTGGTATATATACCCATCAAACGAAGAAAATGACTTCAGACCACTATGACAAAAAGAGAGTTTTTTAAATGAGTTATTCACCAAAACAGGAAAGTTATGATATTAATTTTCTTTTTTCTCTTCTCATTTTCAACACTTAAAAGCATACTATCGCTCAGGAAACTGCATAACTAGTAAAAGGTTTGTTTACAATTAGCGATAACAAAAGGTCAGTCCAGTCGAAAAACATTTGGAACCAATAAAACCCAGGAAATTCTCTGTTTTGAATGTTGACGTTACTAATATTGGATAAACAGTAGTTTCGTGTTTCATGTAATTTTTCTAACCAGGTGATTGCCATTCATTAATTCGAGCGCTCCTTGCTATATTAGATGTTAGTGGAATGTAAACAATGAAGTTAAATTGGTGGGTACCAAATTTGCGAAATGAGCACTTTAGAAAATAGATAATAAATAGTATAGGCGTTGTATTGTCAGTCATGATCCTGTGGTTTTTCGCTATGTTTCAACATAATCTATAATAATTCATAACTCATATTACCCTGTTGTGCAGTTTTTCTAAAAGCGCTAGTATGCATTTAAAAGTATCATGTGAACGTGTTACAGTCTCAATCTAATGGGTCAAAGGCCTTCTTCACTGAATAAACATTTTGTTATGTTGTAACCATCACCGAAACGTCAAAAAAATTTAATTTTGGAAACAGAGAAAGAATTATGTAAATGTAAAGTCACTAAGCAGTTTACAGCCAATGATGTCTTTATTCATCTCTTAAAGACTTTTTAAGACACCTTATATAATTGTCTCAGTTTGACAGTTTTAAAAACTATGGAGAAATCAAACATGGAACACCTGTTTGTGGTCCTTAAAACACAAACACACCTGAGTTCAATAATCTTAATCTCTAAACAATAATTATAAATACACGTATGAAGGAAATGATCAAAGCGTATTTGTTTTTGAATTGTTTCTCTCAATTACCCAGAGACGAACTAGAATATAAAAACAATGGGACAAATTCCATTATGTATGAAATCAATTAGGCATTAACCGAATGCTATCAAAGTCAAAAGCTATCTCAAAGGTAAATTTCATACGGGAATCATTGATTATTCACAAAGGGTTGGTTTTCATATAAACAATACACATGGTATGGCATCTTGTCAATGCGTTGTAAGCATTTTGTATTGTATCAATAAATACCCGCTTCTCTATCTGTTGATTTCAGTCAAGGTACCTGTAGCCATGCCTATAAAGCAGCCATTCCCCGTTTTCGTCTCTAAGCCTGTCCCAGTTGCCGTTCCGGTCGCTGTCCCGAAACCCCAGCCTGTCGCAGTCCCAGTGGGTATTCTCCTACCATGACCCTTCCCAGCCGGTGTATCCATCCACATATCACACCAACGCCCAGTCCCCGTGCCCGTCGGGATCCCGATGCCCAAGCCCGTGGGTGTTCCAAGCACAGTGCCTGCACCCCACTCAGTTCCAGTTCCTGTACAAGTGATGCCACTCCCTAAACCAATCTGGAATGAACCAGTCTACAATAATAAAGAGTCGCATATTGCTATTTATTTATCTGTCTGAATATGTTATGCTGTATTCCAAAGGTTATTGCGCATTTACTTTATGGCAAATATAAAGGCATCTGAAAGGTTGAGTTGAAATCACTGCTTATCGAACAAGTAATTTCCCTTAGCGGTGTACTTTTCCGGCGAAATTGGAAATAAAGAACCCTTGCTATTAAACCGTGTTTTAATACGCCAACTTGCAGTGCGTGCCCTTATGTATCATGTAAGCCATTTCTAGGAATCGGATCGGACGAAATTGAAGTAAAGAGCAGCCACTGCTCCTTGTAATCAAATAGTTATTTTGCGACAATAAGCTATTTCTTTTTTAACTGTTTTTCACAGAAACAGTAATGATAACGAACGTACTTAATTTGCAATATGTTAAAACAATAGGGCCATCTGCACTTCTACTTAAAGGCCTACTTTGTCCTTCTTTAATTGACCCCCCCCCAAGAAAAAAAATAATAGCCAGATGTCAACCCGCTGTGATGACCAGCTGTGATAATTAATGGGAATTAGTTTAAACATAGTTTATTCATCAAAATATACACAATATACATAAATATCAAGTTACACAATACAGATGAAATGGATAAGAACGAAAGCAAAAGCTTATTAGGTTCTTCTCCAGTAACATTAGTAGATACCCGACGTTGCATGTATTTATGATGAAAAAGGAAAATACAATAAGGAAAATAACAAAAGTTACATATTGATTGGAAAAGACAAGAAAAGAGAAGTAATGCTTTTTTTTAATGTTGGTGTGGACTGTTTAAGGCTAGGCATGAGATATGAACCATGCTACATTCTAGCTCTACAACAAATTTGACAAAAATATTTTCACAGCAAGTATTCCGGATGTCACAAATTGTAATCACTGGCAAAAGTGCTCCCTCATTTTTGTTTGCGTACAGACACTATTTTTGAGAAATATTTTCAATTTGAAAAAGCCATGTCTAAATATTTGAAGCATTATGAGGTGATAGCTATAAAGCATCAGCTATAATTATTTTCATATGACATTCGGTAGAAACTATATGTGTTGAAAGAATTTGTAACATCACATTGGCTTCTATTTTTGGTTAAAGGTATTTAAAAATCTAACAACTTAATACCGCATCTAGATATCTTGCAGACGATTCTGATGACAAAAAAATAAATTGATCCAGATGAGCAATTATCCTTTTTACCCACATTGGTTTTAATACAATTTTATAGTAAAACAAATTACCTTACCATCTTTGATGGTTTGTTTTGACAATGCATGAACAGTGGCATCTGTTTTTCATATTGCCTCACTGAGTAATGTAAAGACCCGAGTTCACATCCAAAACATGGTTATAAAGCATCTGGCTACATGTAGAGCCTCAAAAACGTCAATCATCCATAAATGATGATAATTCTTAGATACTGATGGTAGAGTATTTATTTACATTGTTGTCAACGGACTGTTTCGTATCAATAAACATAGTCCTGCTTCTATTACTTCCCCATCAGGTCCTGCCCATGACCCCTCGAAGCTAAACGCTGAACCCATACGAACAGTTTGCCCTGTGGTTAGAAACGAAAACTCTTGTTGCAATGACATCATAAGCGGGTCTAAAGAAAATTGCCCTGGCTTTGGTTTAAATTGCAAAAGCGGTGTATCAAGCTCGATAACAACTATCCTTTTGGCTTGTAGGGATATATTATTCATAGTGGTAAACAACACAAATTCAAGCAGGTTATAAAACTTAAGTGGTTGGTTTCACGAGCCAAGTATTTGACAACCTCTTGTTTGAAAACGGGAAGTGGTTAACTCTTTCATTTCTAACAATAATTTGTTTCTTTTACGTGTGCAACGAAAAATACGAAAGAAGGAATATCTGTCGACCGTATTAGGCTCTGCCTATTTTCATAATATATTTGTCAACCATGTCACCATCTGTAACCTGAACGATACTGTCCATGTATTTCATCCGAAATAATGGTTTATCACATTTGTTGACTCGAAAAAACCAAAATATCTCCTTAATCATTAACATGTCCGGGCATATGAATATATAAATTCAAACCTTGTACTCAAACTAAGTACATACAGGAGAGTGGCTATCTTTTATTGTACGCATAGTTCACCCTTTGCATACAGTGGGCGCCGTCATTATTGGCGATTTCATGACGTACTATTACACCATCGTAAAACAGGAACAAGACTTTTCTTCACAGTTGTTAAAAAAGTTGAACTAATATGAAACATTCCCGTTCATTTAATGAAAGATTAATTTAGTTTTTATAAGCACTATAAGTATATGTGACATTAATTTTACCAATTATCTCGCTTTTAATCGGCAACCATATTCTCAAAGGTTTATCTTATTTGGTTATATGCACTAACTGGAAAAGAAGGAACGCTGTTAGATTAAGAGATTTTAGATGCATTCAGAGTACGTGGTAAAAGCCTACAAAATAGAAATAGTGAAGGAAACACGTAGGTTATGTGAGTGGTCGCACATCAGCGTACCCTGAATACTACGTACAGGATACTATATTAACAGACATGTCATATACAAGTATTCGTCTCTTGGTATCCTTAATCAACCATCTTTCCATATAATTGTCCCTACTATCCGTATTCACTTCCGTACGATCAAATCGCTTCGGACAATCCATACGATCCTTACCCCCCCCCCTGACAGTTCATATAATGGTCCATATGATCCGAATTCTTCTTAGTATTAAGGCGATTGTAAGGCATTTCATTTTCTGAAACGTGAACGAGGTAGGTTAACAAACGTTGTCTTGTGAGGTTTTAATAAACGTGACAGATATCTTTCGTATGCCTTTTTTATGGTGAGTTTACCAAATGTATTACACTGGCAAACATATGATACTTTACTGCTTTTATAAAGGACCACACCCATACAGACAAGAAAGGCACAACCCAAACGTCTGTCATACCGCTTTTACAAAACTTAAAAATAGATCGTTTCAAAGCAATTACCATACTTAGATATACTGTAGATGAATTTATGAGCCACTAAAACACACGCATAGATAGTTCCTTATGTGAATATATCGTTTTATCACACAGTTTTAAACATTATTTTTGATATATGCATTCAAGTGGTATTGATTATTCGCTGTCGTTCCTTGACCAGTCACTAATTCTAACATTTGGATGAGTTAAATAACATACGACAATACGCATATTTTACGATCATATAAACTCTTTCTTCAATATTTATAACTAAGTGGATTAAGGGTTGAAGGTAGGAACGCTCTACACAACTTCATTATCAACTTTTCTTCCAATACCATAAAACCATTCCCTAAGACGGAGAAATCTCTCAATTTGATTATTCCCACGATCGAACTTTCGACTTGTACATTGTGCGAAGTTATAAAGGTGTAATTGAACCATCCACTCAGTGTACTTAGACTACGTAAACTTGAGTATAAAATAATGACAAAAGATTTAACTGGTATGAAATGTTCTTTTTGAATGAATGGATATGCTTTAAAGCAAATTATTTTT
This sequence comes from Cerastoderma edule, assembly GCA_947846245.1. Classification (NCBI taxonomy): domain Eukaryota; kingdom Metazoa; phylum Mollusca; class Bivalvia; order Cardiida; family Cardiidae; genus Cerastoderma; species Cerastoderma edule. The sequence continues at coordinate 35,165,633 of OX401404.1, forward strand.
ATAGCTTGTATAGCTGCTGTACTGCTGCATGAATCCTACAGGGGAATTATATTTGAAGTTGAATTAGTTTGTAAAAAATATTTGGAACCTGTTCACAAAAAATATATAGGTATTCAGATTCAAAGCGTTGAAACGATGTTGAAATCCATTGCATACAGTCTGTACATGCTTAGGCATAATGACACATCCAGAATCAATGTTGCGTTCAGTAACCATTTTCATTAAATACTAAACAATGTTTTATTCTATGATTTAACGATATTTTATTTTGGCTTGCGATCTTTCTCATGTATAAGAAAGCACCTTTTAACAGGTAATATGATTTATGACAAATACAATCGGTACCAGCTGAATATCTGTATACATCACGTAGACCTTGTAGTACATGTATGTTAGTTTTAACAATAAGGGGTAACATTGTTAGTTTACTGTTTGATCATACTACAATAGTACTTAAACTGTTCGAGGGATCACAAAACCAAAATTAAAATTTCAACATATTTAACTGCATCATTTTCTTATTTTTGACCTGTTACAAAACATCAAGGCAGAATCCCCGTAATCCGACATTTTGAAACTAATTCTTTTGGTAGTATACCTTCGACGTTCTTGGTCTAAGAAGATCGGGGCAAATATTATTTACAATAGATAAAAAAAGTTCCGACCAAGAACGATGTACAATGTAGTGTCATTGGATCATATTTGTTCGAATAAGGAGTTTAAACAACTATATTTGAATTAAGCATTGGGTATTCTTCATTCAAATCAATGCATTTTAATTGGATAACATGTACATAGGAATCAGTATCTGTTAAAAGAAAACCAATGACAAAGTCAGTGTTTGAACTCGTAATCATTTTGTCACAAGAACACTTAGCAAACGCCTAAATGTTTCAAAAGTGTCTTTATAACTTATGAGGTAAAGAGAAACCATTGAAAAAAATGACGCGAAACTGTATATGTTGAATAAGGTATAGAATGGGGAAGAATTTCCAATGAAAGCTTCTAATTGATCGACTCGAAAATGAAACTACAATACCATGAATAAGGTTTAGATTTAGGGGAAATTCCCTAATAAAACCTTCAAAGTAATCGACTCGAAAATGAAACTACAATTCCATGAGTAAGGTTTAGATTTAGGGGAAATTCCCTAATAAAACCTTGAACGTCATGGACTCGAAACAGAAAATACAATACCAAGAAAAAGATAAGCTCGACTATACAAACTGGTGTTGAGGAATGCCAGAACGAAACAGAACAGAACAGAAGTTTATTTCATGACTTGAACACTTTAGGTTCATCGATGTTACAACATATACACATACATGAAATAATGAACAATACATGTAAATACATACTTATAAACAAATAAAAATGTAATGCAGAAATAGTGCTAAATTTGTAAACATCAGAGATATAAGTACGCCATATAGAACAAGAATGTCTTATTACATTTGACTTACAAAATCTGATTATTAAGTAAGCTTTTTCTCTTTTCATTGGCAATTTTGTAATAGATATTTCTTTGTCATTTAACGTGTTGGTGTTTGAACAGTTTAAAAGGTTTATAAGTTTAACCATACTAGGATTTCTAAAGAACAACTGCCTTAAATAATTGTGTCTTATATCTTTATAAAAAACGGACATATTGATATTAAGTGAAAATCGTCATCGATTTGATCTAAATTACAAAGTGTACATTTCCTGTCCTTTCTATTAATATTCTTATGCCTACCAGTTTTAACCAATAATTGGTGAGCAGATATTCGTAGTTTTGCAACAGCGTTTCTGTATGTTGGTACGGTAATTTTTTTTATTTATTCTGATATTTCGAATTTGAATTTCAGGTGTTTGTATAGTGAAAGTGATGATTTTGTGCTTATGTCAATATGTCAACCGTTTATGTAAGAGTCTATTAATCTATTACGAATAAGAGGTATAAAAACATTTATATTCATTGATGATGGATAAAGCCAAATTTCATGAAAGCCAGTCGACTGCAACAAAAACTTTACTTTATCAAACCATTTTTTGTTGCTACTTGTGATCATATGTTCGATCAATGCTTGTAGAATACAATTATTGCCTTTTACAGTATACAATTAAAAAAAATATTTAATAATTCTAAATTCAATATTGATTAAAAGTGGAATATTGATTAAAAGTGGAAACCTTCCAAAGTCACCATAATTAACTGAGTTGCATGTAGATAACTTAAAGTTTAACACACATTTTAAAAAAGTATGTTGTATCCATTCTAACAGCTCATTCGTAAGGAACCTCCAGACCTCACAAGAATAATAAATGATAGAAGCAACAAAAGAATCAAACAAATCAATTCTTATTCTAATAAGTATATCATTATCTTCTGTTACTGCAAACAATTTACCAATCGCTCGCATTGCTTTACCAGTTAATATCTTAATAGCATTATGAAATGTACCGTTACTACTAAAACAATTCCGAGGTAATTGAAAGAATCGACTTCTTCTATACAATGTTCATCGTATACAAAGGATTCTTCTTGTTGTGATATATGCCCTTTTATAAAACTACTATTTTTTTCTTTTCTACATTCACCGTTAATTTCCACTGTTTACAATATTTTTCGAATACTGTTATTAGACGTTGGAGACCATGCGCGCTTTTGGAAATCAAAACCGAGTCGTCTGCAAAAAGTTATAAGAAGATAGATAACTGGCCAATTGTAAATCAGTCGGGAACATTTTCTTGTAAAAACATCTCAATGTCGTCAACAAAGAGAGAAAATATGATTGGTGACAGTCGTAGAAATCAGATAGCTTATCTACATTTTTCGGTTCCCCCATTACCCCGTGCTTAATCAGTTTAAACCATAGACTTCTTCGGTAAATAGCATAAAAACATTTTTGAAGATCTATGAAACAGCAATAGCATTTGATTTTGTCACGAAATTGGTTCCGAATAAAAGAGTTTAAAAAACTATGACATCTACCGTTCCATGCCTTGATTTAAAACCAAATTGTGCATCGCTAATAGTTTCATATTTGATTACCTTCTTAGAACGTTTTTTCAAGATATCTATGATCCCATTTTGTTGAATGCATTTATTAAAAACGATTAAAAACTTGTTAACATACGTCTTATGATTTTAATCTTTAAATGAGATGAAACTCATAAAAACACCAACCCAATTGCTTTAACAAATGCGAACACTTTGCCTTTAAACTTACTTGCTCACGGTGGAGGAAATTGCAAAATTAACAAAAATGTCCTTTAAACAATATACTTTTTTTTAAATTTTTGAAGATACACAATTATCAGTACTTATTAAAAAATTATCAATTCAGAAAACGCACATTCACTACAGTACAATTGCAATTAATCTCAAAACGGTTGTAACGCGTTGGGAACAAGCTACATACAAATTCACTGTTTATATGCTCTTATAACTTTAATAACATCGTGGTGTGCTTCAAAAGGCTATTCTCCATTGTGATTCATACAACAATTCAGCTTTTGTACAGTTTAAAAAAAAGTTTTTTACTTCAAAATGTCCTCACACCCGCAAACGAGCAGCTTTGAGTTTGCTGTCGGCTAGCAAAACCTTGTCTTTAACTTTTCCTGTTTTTAGCCTAACATTGATAACATTTTTAATATGTTTTCAAATATTTCTTAGGTGAGCGATTCAGGATCACCTTGGCTCTCTTGTCCAAAGATTATCTGACCACATATAAAGCGCTGTGCGGGCGAGTTGTCGTCAGAAGCAGGCGGTGGAGAAAGTGCCATAGGCGTTGACATCTGGTGAGTAGTACTTATGTTAAACGTATTTTTGTGAGTTATCACGTAATTTATTTGGTTGATTATCTTCAAAATTGTTTATCTTTGGCAATTGCACTATAGTATCAACAAACACGCCCTTGGACCTTTTTTCTGCGCATAACTTAGGTTCGAATCTGTAATATCTTTTCGTTTGTCTTAACATTACTGTTCCGAACTCAGTCTTGAGCGTTATAATACCTGCCCCCTGAATAACATACCAGTACTAGGCAAGGACATGTGTCTTACCTCACGACACTACACAATGGAATAGTTGAATGCCATTGGGAATGGGTCGACCGGGGCTTAACACTACGCCAAAACAAACAACATGTAAGGACACGTAGTGATGTTACGTGTGTATACAGTGTAATGTACATTAACGTAAAGTGGTAAAAGAGTATTGTGACTTGGCTTTGCACAACGTGCTTACCACCAAAATGTTTTCGTATAATATACTTATAAGCCCTGTTTAACACTGACATTTGAAACTTCACAAACTACCGATTTGAAGACTACACATTTATAAGTTTTTTTTAAAATGTATTGTGTTTATTGCCGATCTTAAATGAGCTTTCTGAAAATGTTGTGAACTATGAAAATTCTTTGTAAATGAACGATATCTCCTGACGTAACAAGCCTGCATTTTTTGAAGAAAATATAAGAACGGCACAAAGAATTATGATGTTTCATGATGTAAAGTTGTGGTCACATGGCATGCATCTGTCGTGTGAAGGGCATAGTGTTCCATATCTAGCTACGAAATCTTAAATGAGTTAAACGCATATTCATTTAGTAAATTTCGTTCCAATGTTTATGAATTCGAGTTATTAAACACTTATGTAAACTTCGTCTGCAAATCCAAAGTACACGGACCAAGGTCGTTTGACATACCTATATAATCAATATATACACAGGGAGAACAATTTAAAAAAGAAGTCAGTTCTAACGCACCGTGCTTATCATCCCAATTAATTTGATAAGACAAGTCTTTCATTTTGTTACACATCCTGTGTAGCAAAACGATTGCTGCGTCCAACGATACCTCCCTTAACACAATCGGTCATGTCAACCGGGAGAAATCTGCGACGACACGCGATATTTTTTTTCGGAATTTTATAAATGCTCGAAATTTTATATATGCTTGTAGTCAGGTTAAGCCAATATTTCGCCACGAAATCATCACGATGGAAGCTATTTCGGTGAACACTTTATTGGCACATCCAAACAACCTTTGGAAAAACAAAACAAACACTAAGTAATAACCTGCGCACAATACAACACGCATACCCCTGTGTCGCTTGTAAACCACATTTTATCGGGATGTTCACTCTATGTGGTTTTAAGGTACGCTGGAAAGCCTTTTGCAATTCTAAAGGATGGTAATCAAATATGGTGATAAAGAAATGAATACACACAGATACTGACTTTCTTGCCTTGTTCTTTTATTTACTATAGGGAATCTTATTAGGGCATGTTGTTTATTGCGCCTGCATAAAACTAAACCTTTGAGAAAATGACGAGGAAAAATCAAACTTCAGAAAAGTGATGACTGTCCATATTTCAAATATCAAACGCTATAGAATTACAAAGGATGTAACTGTGTTTACATTGAAATGGCGATTATACTGCGCTCCGAGCTTTTTCGACCACTAATCGAGTGTGACGAGCGTTTGGTTTTGCAGGCAGATCATGTCCATTTCTCTATATTTGACAGTTCAGCTATAATAACGAGTGTGCAGTTAGTTTTCCTTAAGGATGTTCTCGGTAATTTTTCTGAGCACTTCATCTACGCATTTAAGGAAGGTAATAATCAATCTCTACCCGAGTTTATTGATTCCCGCTACGCTCCCACATTCATCTTTGTAACGGGCTCAGAAAATAGTCCCACTTTTCCGGCATGGTCACGTGGCCGAACTGACGTGTAGTAGTAGTATACTGCATCTAGCGGCTTGCAAAAAACGAGCTCCAAACTAACGCTCAGATCAATTAAGAAGTTAGACGAAAGTCTCTTTAGTCGTATCACAATATAAAGACAGATAAGATAGGACAGTTAAAATAGAATAAAGACATTTATTTACACACAAAGCAGCTTAAATTTGAAGCGTAACAGCTTATTGAGTAGAATTGAGACGACGCTCCATACGACTCGAAACCCGCCCCCTCGATCAAAACAAAGTGAATGACAGCTATAAAATACATTCTCCACGATAAATCAAACCTCCACAATGTTTTACCAATGGGTTGTCAGTCAGAATGAAACGTTCTCAAGAAAATCCAATGAATCAAGATTATCGGCGACCTTCTCAACAACAAAAAGCCGATTCCTCTTCATTTCGAGTTTAAAACTTCCTTCAGTCAGTTCAGACCTTGGCAATACTATTAAGTGGACATAGATCATACTGTTAAGCCTCAATAGACTTTTTGAAAGGACTATCTCACATTTTGTGATTTTAACAGTTTGAATTGAAAAGTTTTCTTTCAATAAAATGAAAATATAAATTTCTAAAGTAACAGAAGACTAGATTATTGACAGCTTTCCAATACCATTCTTAACTGTTAAGAAAAGTTAATAAATAACATTTACAGTGTATATTGTTGATAATGCAAACCGTTTAACCCTTTGTCAAACAACAAATTGTTGACTGTTTCAAATTGAAAGAGTTTGCACACGACATTTCAAAATGTAATAAAATTGAAAAATATTCTTCAGAAAGAGCAGAAAACCTTGTGGGACAAGGAAAAATTGCTTGTCACGAGCAATTTCTCCTTTTCCCTCCATGTTTTCTAAAGTCGTCTGCAACAAAGTGTTCGAATGTCGTTATTGTTTGGGAAAGTTTTAACCCTTTACCAAAAGCTAAATTTTCGACTGTCCCAAATAGAAAGATTTTGTAGGCGACATTTCAAAATGTGATGATATTGAAAATAATCTTCTGATAAGACAGAAAACATTGCTTGAAAAGTGGATATTGCTCGATAAGATATTTTCCCATAATGTTTCCAGAGTAGTCTGCAACAAAATGGTTTAATTTCTTTTAAGTTTAGATTGTTGTTTAGAGAAACACCACTTTAAATGGTTTGTGATATCTGCAAAATAAATGATTTTTATCTTTTCTAAATAATTATGATTGGGGTTAGAAAGCTGTCAATAATCTGGTCTTATATTATTTTAGAAAATATGTTGTCATTTCAATTGTAGAAGACAATTTTTTCTTAAAAGTTAAAGATCCCAATCTGTGAGATTGTCCTTTTCATATCAAATTATTAATGTTTATTTCACCCAAAACACAACTCTTTGAGTTAGTTGCTTTTAAACCATTTTTTAACATCTGCTTTTGCTTTCAAATTAATCAAGTCAATAATTCTACATGGATGAATGGGTGAAGCATATGTCCAGATAAAAGGCATATTCAGCAATTATTGATTCTTTAAATTCTATGTTGTGGGTACTCATTTGAGACATTAGAACGAACAAATGCATTATCAACCAGATCTAACTCATCAAACAGATCCAAGCGTTATTTTATTTAGATCAAACTCAGCTTTTCATTACCTAATTTTACTGATAAGAAAGATCCTATCTTATCTCTTCATCTACACCATATGCTTCAATCATACTTTGATAATACACATGATGGACACTGTTTCTATTTGTTTGTTGATCCTCAGGTGAAACTGTATTTGGCTGAGTAATTTTGCTTTAGTTACTTTTCCATTTTATACAGCAAATAGTATTTACGGTTGAAAGTCTGTCAACTTTTATGAACACTGTTCTGACATCATCTTTCTTGAAATATAATGAATGCAAACCATTATGTATCAACTAGACAATGTTTTTAACAAACAAAAGTTAAGCTTATTTGTTAATTCAATATTTCATCATAATATCATCAAACAGTAATATTCTCATGATGAGAACTTGTCTTTTAAAGATTTTGATTGTTGTATGCTGTAATGATAATAATACATGTATATTTTTGCCTTAAAAGATTATTCATAGAGAACATCCGTGTTATAAAAGCAACTCTTACAATCTGTCATTTAAGTTCCTATTAACAAGCAACTGTTTGAAAACTAAGTAGCAATTATAACCATATCTAGGGATGCTCCCTGCATTCATCATTTAGTCACTTATTGTAAATTTGTTATAAGTATTTATGAAACAAACTTAAGAAATAAACTGTTGTCATAATTGTTTTGACATTGCCTAGCAGTTATAAAAACTATGATGAATTTTTATGCAAAGCATGGGTATTGTTCATTCAACTATAGCTGATACCTGTATTTAAAATTCAAATCATATGAAGAATTAAAGTTAAAATCCGAAATGAAAACTTTATTGGTAATCGTTAATTGTTACTTTTAATTTAGCAAATATCTACAGAATATGTACCTTAGACCATCCTATATACTAAAAGAATCATATTACTCGCCACCTTTAACCCTATCAATTATCAATTCTTTCTATTATTTTTTTCCATTATAGAGGTTAATAATAACTTATTAAACTTGCGCATTATACAGTTCATTCAAATATTCAAAGCTGTAACCCATTTGCATGCTTTTGAAAGCATTTCCAATAAAGAAAAATCTGGTTTCCATTACCAACTTATTCTTTCGTCCAAAAGATTTATGCTAAAGGCCCACTTTCTAATTGAGTCCCTCTTCTTATTACAAATTTATATCATGGTAATCAATGAAATTCCTTTTCTGCATTGAATGAATCAAATATGGACTGTTTTATCAGTCTTTTGTCCCTTTTTAAGATTGTTGACATGGTAAAGTATGTGCATTCATTGGTTCAGAAAGAGCATTGTGAGAAAATATAAGGACATCTGAATTGATAGACTAAATGCTACGTTATGTTCAAATTACAATTAACAGAAGCATCGACCAATTCTCTCAGACATGAATGGTGAAAATCATCCAAATAGTAAGCAACTAAAGATAATATTAGTTAGGTTGAAAAGGGTAGTTATAAATCAGTTTGATAAAGGGATTTGATATAACTTGACAATCTGTCAGTCAATTTTCATTTTTATTCCAACGTTATTTCTCACTATTGTTGGAGGTTTTACCACTTTACTAGAATGCCCGAAAGTGCACTAAATCAAGCATACATTTGCCTTGATCAATCGACCTGTTTTAAAATAACCGCATCCTCACTCCCCCTCATCCTTGCCACCTCCCCAGCCCTACCCCCACGAAGATTAACAGCTGTGGCAGTTTTATAGAGGGGAGAACCAAGGGTGTACATCTTTCTTATTTTTTCAGAATCATTAATGGTTTGCCTATTATTTTGCACAAAGTATGAGCATACATACATCACAACGTTACTGGTAAACCGTGTCTTATATACAATAAAACACAAGCATAGTTAGAAAAAGGTACTTGCAGTTTATTCAACATATTTTTTTCCGCTCATCTTTGTCTCTATGCTCATGCCTTTCCTGTGGCCCCACAAACCATGAACTAATCATCCAAATATTCATTTTGGTTTAAACACTGACAGCCTTCAACGTTTGTCTTCTCTGCAACTCTTTTTTAACTCATTCAGCTCTCATTTTATAGCATGTGAAGCTTATTTGGGGGTTATTTGAAAGTGCTTTTTTAAATAAAAGCACCGACTCATCGATATCGTACATTCGTGGAAGTTTTCAAATTATCGATTTGAAGAGATCTGCGCCCATTCAGATGATTAGAATGTGCCATTTAAGAAGCTTTTGCCTTTTTCCAAAGACAATGATATCGCGTATTTTGATGTTTAATCTTTGCAAGTGGCAAAATCTTTAAAAACGCAGTTGTAAAGTGAAGACATCTTCCCCAAATTCTACATCGTTTGTGTTTACATCACTGATATCCAAACCGTGCAATAACCAAGATTTATTGTAGATCGAGCGGGAGACCAAAGAAGTAAACATTCCGCGGAGTGATTTTCAATAGCGTAAAAAGGCTTTAAAGTAGTTCTAGCAGAATTCGGTGAAACACATATTCAATTTCTACTGTATGGATAAAGTAAAGGTTATTTTGACTTATGCATATAGTGCTTTACTTAATTGTATGCATATAACAGTTTGGATTGCAAATTTACAGAGTTTTGGCACGATTCGTGGCAAAGATGGCGTGAGCCCGTTGCAGAGGTAGTATCCGGGGGACGATAACTCTGTATAGGAGATTGGATAATGATATGTTACCGAAGAGGACTTTGCATAGATATCGGACAAACGTTTTTATTCGGCTGAAATTTACTGTATGCCGTTTTTTTCAAAGAATAATCATATTACCCATAAAACTATTAAAGGTTATTATCATCATTATATATTTTTCATGCATATTAAGCCCCCCAGCTTCTATATTTCAAGTTTAAAGATATTTTTGTCGTTCTTATAAATGTTTTTCAAATACGGTTACCATGGAAACTGTAATTTTACCGGAAAACCAACTCGTCAACATATTCTTTTTTTTTGCATATTGTATTTTGAGATTAAATTTTACTTCACATACTGAAAAATAAGACAATTCCATGAAAGGAATTTTGAAATATCTTCATTTTTTGTAATATGCATATCAATTTTTATCTATTTTTTTGTCACAAATTTGAAAAACTGATTTGGATTACAAAAATCCGTCAGATTGTAATAATTCAAAATACCATTGAATTTTAAAGTAGTGAATGCATATGTTGTTGTTTTTTTGTTATAATAAACCTTTCAGAAATTATTTTATTACCTTTGAAGATGGTATGGTCATTTTGACATTTTTGCCCCAAACGGTTACCATGGAAATTGTCATTTTACAAAGAAACCTACTCGTCGACCTAAATTTTTCTTTTGATTTCTGAATTCACAATACAATTTTAAATAACATGTTAAAAATTCAATATTCTATGAAAGGAATTTTTTTTTTCATAAAACTGTAGAACATGTCCTTAAGAAAATTCACTTCTCCAGTATCTGAGATCGTTCATGTGAGAATCGGTTGACAATTTGCAAAGACATTAAGGCATAAATGGGTCAGGGTTTGCGTTCCGTCGATTGGGCGTTGGTTACCTGTTCGCATTATATAACAATTAGACATAAGTTATGGGCATTTGAGAATGCTGGTCATAAGTGTTTTAAATTGATACGTATATATGGTGTTAACATGTTTATATATGTTGTTCAAGAATATCGATGGGGATAGCGTTTAAAGGGGGGGGGGGGCTTGTTTCATTCATAACCTGTATATTCTACATTTGCATTCATTAAAATCAAATTGATAAGAATAATAAGTAACGATGCAATGATTCCTTGTCAACTGATAAAAACCAACAAACTATATTATCTTTTTAATGAAATCATAGAGAGTGTAGGAGAGTCTATTTATATAAGTTGACTACAGAGTGATAAACATACTACATGTAACAGCAAATACCGAATTAACCATCCATCGCAACGATACATGGCTTGGCTATCCTTCGTTTTCACCTACGTCATAATTAGCCACAAGTCATCTCGCGAAATCACATGTCCGTCATTTTAATACTCTAGAAGACGACAAATGTAAAGGATAAATTGATTTGCTTTAAACACTGGTGAAAACACGGGTTTTTATAATGTGTATCGAACGTGCTATTCGGAATTGAATGGAGTTTTTGTAAAACTCATCGGAAACAAAACAAAATGGGTTGATACAGACAGACTTCGAAACATTACACATATTTTTATCGAACAAGGGAAGATCAATAACCTTACTACATTTTTGTGATATTGAGAAGCAATTAAATTCTCTTATCTGGTTTTGGTTTTTTGGAAATCATATGGTTGCATGTTTTAGTAGTAGAGCAATTATAGTTTTGTATAACTCATCGGAAACAAAGTCATAATATATATATATATATATAAATATATATGTATATATATAAATATATATATATATATATAAGGCAGCTTTTTGTAATTCAACTATGTAACTCTAACTCAATAGTTTGGTCTTTAATAGGGATAACAAAATATGATCACTGTCTAACAACTCTACATGAGCTGTCTGGCAGAGGCTTCACCCATCTGCTGGATGACATACCCATATATCAGATAAACATTTTGTCAAAATAGAATATTGACATGAGGTGTTTTCTATAGGTCATTGACTGCACTCCTATAAAACATATTTATTAAAAATAACGACATTCGAACTATGCATTCATATTACTAGTAAATATTTGTATTATCTGTTTACATACATATGTAATAAGTAAAAAGTGTTGTTATTATTGCTTATATCACTACTGTATGTAAATCGACATATATGCATCGTTTCATCATATAAAACCAAATCAATGTCAGCCAGCATGGATAGGATGAGTTAGGTCTCATCTGAATGTCAGCCAGCATGGATAGGATGAGTTAGGTCTCATCTGACTCGGTGTCAATAAATAGATACAATTCAAGTTGGGGATTAAATTTATTAACTCATCACACATGGCTTCCATTCAAACAGCCTCCGTTTCGATTCTTCACTAAAGGGATGTAACTCTAACTTATTAATAGTATAAAGCAGACATGGTTGTGTCCCTTAGACAATTCATATGAAACACTTCAGGATGGATAACCCTTGTTTCCTATAGTGAAACATCATGTTCCACGCTGTTTGTGCATAAAACATCAAGTGTACAGAAGTGGTAATTTTCCTACTTAACGTACTTATGTATGGATTAATTAGAAACAGAGTTAATCTGTAATAAACAAAGGATAATTCAATTTTTGTAGAATGAAACACCACTTAATATTCACAGACTTCTTGTCTCCTGACATTGAGACTTAGACGTAAAATATCGTTCAGCAGTTGTTCATAATCTAATACACCTATACTTAGATCATGATAAAGAGTTTGGTAACTGATATACAAAACTAATCTCTTTTAACTATTGGGCATGGTCAGTGTAACTGTCATATGAAAGTGAATACATCCTAAAGTATATACACCACCAAATAACTACTGAGCAAACAACAAGGAAACAAATCTCCTAGTATGTGTACATCAGATTATATGGTGTCAGGTAAAGGCTAAAATTGGCTTAAATAAAAACAAAATAAAACAAATAGAAACATAAAAACATTGGTGACTTATAAGAACCTAGTTTGTATAAGTGATGATACATTTCTTCATACTGGTATTTCCTTTCATGTAGCTGATATCTCTAGCATACATAACATTGGCCAAAATACCTTAAAAAAGTACTTCCAAGACTAATTAAGTTGGCAAAGTGTATTAAGCTCTTGTGACATACTTCAGTATCTCAAGACCTTGTCACACCATACACATGTGTCAATGCTAAAAGATACCAATGACATTTGATGTTAAAGACAAATATTATTTACAGTATAGAAGAGTTTTCCTCTCTTTTAAAAAATTACAGCAGGTTTTGCCAGTAAATCTTATAACTTCATCATTTGCTAAGACAAACTTGATCTAATTTTCTATAGACCATTGCTCAAAATCTGGCAATATCTCTTTGCATTTATTAATAAGCTCTTTCCTTATTGACTCATATAAAGGGCAATCAAAGATAACATGACTCTCACTTTCATTACAATTATTACAGTTAAAACAGAACCTTTCATCAGCTGGTATATTCTCATATCTTCCAGGTTCTAGGTGCAACACCACATCTAAATTTTGCTAACCCACTGCGATAATTTAAGGGCAGGCGTAAGTGTAAGTACCGTTCGGTTCAAAATTCAGTTTAAAATAAGCGGTATGTTTGTAATTTGTTACATCCTGCACCTTTGTTACCAAACTGCAGTCTCTATACCATACAGTCTTCGCTCTTCTTGCCTTACATACTGATATGTGCTAACATGTTCAAAGTTTTCTATTTCACTACAACCTGTTTCCTCCAACAATTTTCGTATACGATATATGCTGTTCTTACATCCTCTGTCCGCATTTGCTCGTTTCATTCAAAAACCTTCTTATTTACCAGTTCACGTTCAAAAATCTATAGAAATTCCTGGTAATAGATGCACCTTGCAGAGCTTTTATTGGTTTCCATCCCATTTCCCCTATTACAGCTTAGTTTGGTGTATATTTTCCAACATCCAGAAAGAACCTCAAAGCACGGTTATGGGCAGCTATATAAGAATAATTTTTCTCTCCCCATATCGGGGCACTGTAATTAAGAACCGGTCAGACTGTGCTGTTACATAACTTTGTTTTAGGTATCGAAATGGAAAACACCAAAAGCCTTACATCTAGATATTATTAATCCTAGTGCTCTACTAGCTGTCATTGCAACATGTTTTGCCATATCTGCGTAATCTAAAAGTTATTCAATAATACACCAAGATAAGAATAACAATGTACATTTTGTAAAGGACTATTGCCTATTTCAAAATTTGCTCGGTTATGGGCTGATTCTTAGATCTAAAATGTATTACATTTGTGTGTTTATTTACAATTGACTATCATTTTGTTACAGTTACACCATAGGTTTAGATGGTTCAACAACATTTGTAGATCCTCTGTCAATTCAGGTTTAAGAACTATGTCATCAACATACATCAGAGTACATACTCTCTCATCTCCAATTTTTACACAAACATTAATTCCCTTTATATAGTCACCAGGTCATTGTTGTATAGATTAAACTAAATCGGCGAAAGAGGACTGCCTTTCTTTAAACCGCATTTAACATCAAACCAAGAAGTATCCTAGCCATTCACTCTGACAAAACATTAACATCTGAATAAAGTGACTTAATGGCCTTAAACATATTGCCATGAAGGCCACAGTTCCTCAGTTTCTCTCAAAGGAGATTCCTGCTGATGTAATCATAAGCTTTTTTAAAGTCTACAAAGGCGGTGAAAGTACTTTGCTTTTTAAATGTCCTGGTTTCTATAATGCTATTGAGACAATATATATGATCTATGGTACTTTTTCCTTTAACAAAGCATTTTTGTTCTTCATTAAGTACTTCTTCATTCGAACACCACTTGCTTAATATATCATTTATCATGATAGTATATTCTATATGAGAGCAGGTTCCGAGGATCCACAGTAGATGGTTTTGGTATAGGTGTTACAACGCCTTTTGACCAGGCTCAAGGAACTTTTCCAAACTTGAAACATTGATTAAAAAGATTATACAGCATGTACAAAGCAGTATCATTTTTAAGTAACTCAGCTGGTATTTTGTCAGAGCCAGGTGCTTTACCTGCTTTTGCTTTTAGTAATGTTTTCAAAGTTTCTTCCAAAGTTATAAAATCATTTAGAGCATCAGTACTTTCTTCGTGTCTTTCATTTACTGTTGGATCCTCAGACTCCAGATCCTCTCTCTCATTATCAACATTTGTATTCAAGAGACATTTAAAATCTTCTGCCCATTTGGCTAGAACTACTTAAGGGTCACTACTTACTGACCCATTTGACAATTTTACCTCAAATGGAATCGTTTTGAGACGATCAATGCCAATCTCAATTTTTTCAATTTCTTTCCAGAACTCATTTGGGATTACACGTGATCAATCTCTTCCTGTGCTTTTATTACATAATCTCTCTTTGCCCTCCGAACACAGCGGTGCCCTCCGAACACAGCGGTCAAATAATTTCCTTTTATCTACAAAAGCCTGTTTAAGTACATTCTTGTGTCCATTTTTGCATTTTGACCAAACCTTGTCTGCTTTACACATTTCAGTCCATAGATAAGATAAATACTCATTCCACCATGGTTTGCTCTTTCTAAACTTTTTCTTAGATACTTTATGTGATTTACAAATAACAACTTTATGGTTCACCTTCTGATACATCTCATTATATAGAACTCCAGTAAATAAAACTGTAATTTTGATCATGAAGCTCCTGGTTCATGGTCTCATTTTCAAAGCTCATAATTAAATCATTGACTTGGTGAATTATATCATCACCTTAAATAAAATTTTGAGGAACAATACTTGTATCAAAAATCTCTGTTACACAACCGCTACTATTGGTACATGTCCGACTCGCTGCAAATTGTACCCCTGTATTCCACCTTAGGAAGGAATGGTCTGGTACAATTGAATGATTTGAAACTTGCCCTTCAAAACCAGATCTTGCAGCCAAATCTGAGCTTCTTATCACTTCAAAATTATAGAACTTTTCAAGTTGCTCATGTGGGACCACACAAAACTCTACCATAGATGCACGTTGTGTATTAACATATGTGAAATCATTTTTTTTTTAATTTCTTCTTTTTAGAATTCAAATACTTATATCTTTTAAAGATTCGGTCAATATATTTCCAAATTGATATGTTGTAAAATCAATTACTTCTCCATAAGGAACTTCATCAATTCCAGGTCAATGAAGTCAAGATTATCAGAGCAATGGCTGTTAAAACCACCACATATATACATTTGCCTCTTGTTGAATTACATGTACATTACAACGCAGAGTATCAAACCATTAATTACCATTAATTTGTCTGGTTGAGTTTTGAGGAGGCAGATATGAAATGTCTATATATATATAATATGAACTAAGGCATTGCCTCTAGACCGCTCTCTCAACTCAATGGTATGGATTTTGTGAAAAAAACTTACATATTAATGAATATGTGTTTCAATCTAAATTCAGAGTAAAACTTTGCGGAAGTATAAGAATAGGCTTACTTTCGGGAGCAAATACTCATTTTGTAACAAAGCTGTCATCTTTGTCACATTTAGATAGGTCTCAGTAAAACGATAAGTCTCCTTGCAGACTCCTGGTAAACTTTTTGATGGTGTATATTTTATATGGGTATAAGTTTAGCTTGCTTGGGCTATGTATGAGGGCCTTTCATCAATAATGAGACATTCATCATGTAAGAACAAACTGCTCATACAATATCAGAACCACCAAATTACAATATTTGAACCACAAGTCTGTCTCTGCATGAAATCATAGAATTTTCTTCACAAAATTATGTGTAGAAAGCCAATCAGGTATTTGTTTAAATTTGTCTTTACGGTAGATAAGGAAATCCCAAATAAATTGCTAAGCAGATCTCCAAAGGATCATTCAAATACAACAAATAGCTTTGTTGTAGCCAAATGGTTTTTTGTTTAACTTTGAAATAAAAGAGAAACATTCTATAATTTTTCATTAATATTTTATCAACCTTTGTTCACACATAGAACACTGCTTTTCATAAGTATCTTTTATCTATTAAAGAACTTAAAAAGGGCACTGTATGCAATAAATGATTAATATAATTTAAGGGTGTCAACCAAAAGGCAGGGTTAGTCCATGTGTTCTAATTCCTTGCTTTAACAAATTGGTTGAAAAAATAAAGCCACAGCTTGATATTTTCATTCACCACATCACCAGTTCCCTGGCCTTCATCATTTGAATAGAAACTAATCCTTATAGTTGGAAATGTATGACAGAAACATTTGTGATCAATTTTTTCAAATAAAAATTATTAAAAAATAATCTAAGATATACATCACTAAGACTTTTATCCATTTTTTTACAAAATGTTGTTTCAAATTTAAAGCAATAACAGATATTAATTATAATTTCTTTATCTATTAAATAAAAGCAATTGTGACAAGGAAAATTTTCTCTCTGAGCCTGTTTCCCTTTGTGATAATTGATTTAAATTGTGTTGAGTATTAAAAGTTTTACCTTAAATACTAAAAGAGAAAGAATAAAAAATAATTTAACATTGATGTAAGCAAATTAAACTCTCATTTTTGGTTACTTCATACACATGCAATAGTTAGAAAAGAAATTGAAGTAATCACTCAAGTTACTGTCTTCGATTGGTCTGCTGCAGGCTTACCAAGCAGCTTCAACAAAGTATTGGTATTCCTTTTGTCTCATTTATTTGATTGAGTTGTGTTTTTGAAGGCTTTTTGAAAAAAAAAAGATGAGGCAGTGTGTCTTATCATTATAGAATATTCCATAGTCCATCACAATTTTTCTATATTATTTCCCTTTGATGTTGTCAGTACCAAGTAACACCAAACACTATCCATTAAATATGATATATCATTGTGAATGCTATTTTTTTCTTCATGAAATAAGTCTTTTGAGGAGAAAGGTAAGCTTAAAAACTTTTCACAAATCAAATATATAGGTTTATGGTATGTCCATGTAAATCTTCATCTGTTTTTGATTATCATCAAATCCATGTGATCCTCCACCACTGAATATTTTGTTGTTGTTACCCACTCCTTACTCTGCCAGGTACCCACTCCTTACTCTGCCAGGTAGTCATCAGACTTTGCTGTTTAAAGAGAAAAATAAAAAATATCAATCTTTTGTCAATACTGGCCACATTGAACTGACTAATTATGCTTTTTTTATATGGGTTTTACATCACATCAACATTATTTCAGTTATGTAGCGATGCCCGACTCTTAATGATGGAGGAAGGCCCTATACTCAACTGCCCTTAAGGGCTGGTCAAGGCGGATAGAGCCATCGGCATTCCATAAGTCAGTTGGGAATTATGAAAATCCATCTTCCTCTCAGGATTTGAACTCACGCGGAGAGGGGCCATGTGATTTCAAGTTCTGTATTCTAACCATTAGGCCACGGAGGCCCCGACTGACCATTCTTAATTGGTAACATTGAAAATAATTATTCCCCCTTGTTAATCAATTGAAGCAGTAATCTGACAGGAAATAAAGAACTGATTGATGAAAAAAATCTATATTTCAACCTGTCTTGATTCATTTTCATTCAAACCAAGGTTTTCAAAAAAATAAAAAAGGGAAAGTTAATTACAAATTGTGAGTAACACCAAATTCATCAATGTTTATGTATATATATTTTTTTTTTTAAAACAAAGTAATAAAAGGAGGACATGTTAAGAATTCCAACCAATTTCCAAACTTTCTTGTTTCCTGAATCCTGTGCTGCATATCATATTATGTAATTATGTTATAATCTAATCAGAGATGTTTGAATTAGAGAGAATAACCACTTTGACATTTGAGAGATTGCTCCTTTGTTTTAATTAGATTTATATTAGAGTCATTAACTGACACAGGTCCCATATGGGTCCTCTCCATCAGTGCCGTACCTACATTTTTCAGTTCTGGAGCAGCTTTCCTGGATACCCAAGTACTAGGCTAGGGCTCTGAAGTGACTTGCCAAAGGCCATTCCCACGAAACAAGAGGTCTTGGTGGGACTGGCCCCTGTCCCCCTCCCCCTCGAGTTCTGAGTCCACCACTTTCACCACTATCTTTCATGTTTATGACATTTATGTTTGTAAAGTTCAAAGGGATGTGAGAAAAATATACATGTAGATCTACTTACTTGTACTATAAAACAGAGTCAATGTTCATACACGTCTGCATCATCTTTTCTTTGGAAGCTTGTTTGAAATTGTCATATGTCCACTCATCATGCATTCTGTAAAATAAAGAAAACACAACCAAGGCATCTATTACCCTAAACCTTTGGTCCAAATTCTCACTTGCAAGAAAAATTCAATGTTTGGGAAAATATCATCACTGGAATCAAGTAAAATAACACACTGCCAAACGAATAAGGTTGCATATATTACCAAATACTTTACAGGGTATTTCATTTTTGGAAAAGGAAATCCATGCTGGCATTGTTATCTATAGTATAATCTAATGAGAGATGTTTGAAATAAAGAGAAAAACTGCTTTGACATTTGAGAGGTTGCTTCTTTGTTAAATTGCTTTCATAAGCTATCTTCTATGTTTATGACACTTATGTTTGAAAAGTTCAAAATGGCCTGAGAAAGACTATGTACTTACATTATAAAACAGAGTCAATGTTTATGCAGGTCTGCATCATCTCTTCTTTTGAAGCTTGTTTGAAATCGTCATATTCCCAACCATCATGCATTCTGTTAAATGAAGAAAAAACAACTAAGGGATCCATTTCCATAAATCCTTGGGCCAAATTTATCAATTGCAAGAATAATTCAATGTTTGGGAATAATACTATCACTTGAATCAAGTAACATAAAATACTGTCAAACGAATAAGGTGACATATATGACCAAATACTTAACAGGGTATTTCATTTTTTGAAAAGGAAATTCACGCTGTCATTGTTATTTAAACTTTCAAGAAGGTACCTTGTACTCAATTTAAAAGCTCCAACAACAGCCATTAATCCATGTCAGCAACTGACGAGCACAGGGAGAAATATCATAATAGACCTTTATTAACACTATATACACAAAGGAAACAACTTCAAAGAGAAACCAGTTCTGACGTTCCGCGCTTGTCAGTCCGTTATTCTTTATGCGATCGCTACTCTGTCAATTTTCTATATGTCCCGCATAGCCAAATGATTTCTGCGTCCAACGATACCTCTCTCAACAAGATTGGTCCAGTCAATCTGGAGAAACGCGATATTTTGTTTCGAATTTGGTTCATTGGGAATAGATCGTTGAGAATAGAACCAGCCGATGTTTCGGCACTAAATCGACACTTACTTCACCGTGGAGTGTTGTGGGCAACACACACTTTCTAGCCTAGTACTGCAGGGAACACGTACTGTAATACTAAAAAATGAATGCTATAGTTCTACTGAAAAGAAGTTTTTTATCAGATGGATGTTTGTTTAGAGGAAGCATCTTCGGCGAGGCGTGACGAGGGCTCGCCTACTCGATTTTTCTATGACGAATTTTGGTGAAAATGGTCTATTTAGATATACTGTTTTATAACGAAATGAAAGAGTACAAAAAGTTCTCTTACCCACAACCGGCGATACGTTGTCCTTTCAAGGAGTTGAACACTGTGTCCAATTTAAAGTTTGAAGCGGTGGCGCCGATCCTGTTGTTCGTGTTTTGTTTTTCGATAGAATGGTTTATGGTTCTTTCATGATTGGCGGAAATAAACCCGAGTTTTCTCCTATAGATTTACTGGAAACCACATGTTTTTTTGCTAATGGTAAAACCGGTGTTAACATAACTTGTTACTCGTACGTATGTTACCGTTATCCGCTCTCCGAGCGCTGCGCGCTCTGAGAGAGCGGTATTATAATCATTATCAATTTTACATTGTAACCTTATCCATAATATATATAGGCGCTACCTATTGACGAAAAAAAACAATGTACTATCTTTGTAAAATGCAGTTTCAATACCATCTACAATAAATTGTTCTACATTTCTTTTTTTTAGATTCATAGTTTTCTGTAAAGCCGTCGAGATATGTTTTAAACGAAGAATTTGGAACTACGACCAGGCTTACTTAATCATATGTAGGGAATTATCGCTCTAGGTTGCGTTAGTAAATTAATGCAAAGAGTTGTCTACAGATACTGTTAGTTCTACAATTACTTTATTTCGGTTAATCTTATACACACTAATTTGGATGTTTACAGAGCTATTCTACAGTGCATCTATTGATCGATAATTATGATCAAGTTACTTCTCCCATAAAGAAATATTTGAATGGTCTTTTTAGCCTGAGGTATTTGGCCGCGAGTATACCCCGCACCTAGTGTGGGGTATACGTGCGGACCAGGGCCCAATGCTTTTGATATATTTCTATAACTGCAAGTTGACTGTGTCTTCAAACCCTACCGACTTGGTTTAGTCCTTAGTGGTCAGTTACATATATTCTTTAACAAAAACAAGACCAAAACAAGACAGGAGCTATGGTTTTTATTTTTCACATAGAATTTGCCTTCATACCGAATTACTTTAAATAATGTTTATTTTCATTGTGTAGAATCGTCCAAACAATTATTCTTGTCCATATGTAGTAATGGGAAATGGAGATATTTCAGTTACTCCACCTAATTTTTTTAGGAATGGCGAGGAAGGTGAAATGTAAAATCCGGAAATTATCTCCTAATCAAGACTGTATATATCGTTCTTGAGATCAGGTATGCATCGGTTTTAATGCCTTGGGATCATTGTACCGTTATAAAAAGGGTTTTTATCGAAAGAATTCAACACGATGATATGCGTTTAGTTATTGGTCTTACAAGGTCCGTTACTCCACAAAATGTGTGCTGAACTGAAATAGGTTAGTTATCACTTGCTGATAGACGGAAATACCGAAAACCAGTTTTGCCATACACAATTCAAAATGGACAAGCACCAAATCATTTATCACAAATATTCCCCTCAATTGCAGAGAACATAACATATTATCCATTACGAAATGCTAATGACATTTATTCATTGAACGAGGAGCTTAACTAGTTGCTAACTCTTTTATCCCATCTTTTGTCGCTCGACCTATAAAATGAAATCAAAATGATCCTATCTCTTTTAATGTTTTAATTAAATTCCTGGCTCAATACCCAAAGCACTATAGCATAGGTGAGTGGAGATTCTTGATTACGCATGCTCAACTAGAAATAACTGAAGTAATTTCCATGCAGATATTTCTGCAAACCATATTTCTGATAACATTAGTTGTGATTTTTGACTTTATGAAGTGGATGCAGAAAATCTGTCTTTATTCGAACCAAATATCATACTACAAGGTTGTCAATATTTCGCCACTATTCTTTCATCTTTCTCAACTTGAATATGCTATTAATTGGGAACCAATGTCTATGTTTGAAGTCAAACTATTAAAATCTTCCTAGCGGTCTAGATTTTTTATGTGCAAATATCCTGCTTTGATAAGCTTTCTAATCCACGAAACAAGTTGACAGACAGATACAGAATTTCAATATGTAATTTGTTCTTTCCTTTCTTTCTTTCAATTCTTTATCTCTTTTTCCCCAAATTCATGGAATCAATGCATTGTTCTTTGGAATTAACAGAACATATATGTACATAACTGATATGAGTGTTAATCAATTGAATTAACTTTGTTTAAAGTAACAAATAACTAAAACCTGGTATTGAAATAACCTATCAATCAATCTAAAGCAAATCTGAACACATAGGGTACCTCTAAAGTTACGGAAATGTCCGATTAGTTACGATTGAAAATTATAAAATTTCCGTGAATCCAATCTCCTAGGCGCTTTTTGTGTTAAAACATGCGTCTATATTTTTATACCCGATCACATCCGGGTCACTGTAATGTGTTCCTTCAAATCTCACACCAAACTCTCGCTAAAATGTGAGTGCAAAAATGCCGATTTCTTTTGAAAACATTTCTTTTGTTTGGTTTCTCATTCAACATCGAAAGAGCTTATTCAAAAAAAGGTGATTGATATTGAGTAAAGCAAAAAATAAACCTCCGAGCGTTTCGGCTTTGGGTGACGTAACTCGCGTGCTGGTGACGTTCATGTGAACGCACGCGCGATTTCGCGCTGCATGGAGCGGCAAATGAGTCAACCCGACGCTTCTTTTGTTGAAAGCAAGCGTCTCCTTAATCTTTATTGATCACACTCAAAATGACGGACTCGAAAGATAACAAAATGGCGGCGCCCTGGAGTGGGACATTCTGCTCAGGTTGTACAGTTTAGGATTGAAATCTATATTTTTCTATTTTTCGCGATCGTGTGTTACCTATGAACGAAAAAAACTTGCTCTTTACTCTCTACATCATAATCTTCTAAAAGCTTATTTTTTTATTAAAACACCAATCCAACGTGATCCGACTCGAGCCATTCTATGCAAATTAAACCTATTTTGTACAATCCATTTGTAATTTTCTAAATGAAATTGGTCATTGTTTAATAAATGTGTTTTAGCAGTGCCTATAATATCGCATTCACAGTGATCAATACATTGTTGTCTTAACATGAAATTTTCTGAAGTTGAACATTTATTAAAATTTCTAACATTCCAAAACCCGCATGCTATCTATCTGCTGTCCCCTCGGTGACCACTCCCGTTGGCTGCCTGGTCTCTGTCGACACTACTGCTTCCAACAAGAGATTGCCCCCTCCCGCCCTGTCCATTTCCATTGTTCCCCCAGCCCGTCGGTCCATTTCTGTCATTCCAATCTCCCCTCGTTCCATGGCCATTTCTATCAGTTCCCCTACCCCAGTGTCCATTTCTATAATTCCCTCTGACGCCCTGTCCATTTCTATCACTCCCCATACCCGAGGACCAATTGGCCATCCCTCCTCTCCAATCTGTGGTACTTTTGTCACTGCAAACCGCACTGTCGCTGCTACCACTTCCTCTATCATATGGGCTACGGTTCACAAATTGTGTCCAGTTTCTTCCTCCTGCATGATTATTTTTTCGGGCTCCACCATTTCCTTCATCTCTGTTGTTTCTACCCTGGAAGCTGGTTTTGCGGATCTTATTACCACTGCTCTTATTCTCGAGCGACACATCTCCAAGTCTCTCACGTTACCCCACTGTATGCTTCTCAATATCTTTTTGATATTTTGACCTATCAATATTTCTTCTTTTGATTGGTCCGGACTCTGTTAAAGCCAGTGTGCTTACTCAAGACTTGTTTTTTCGCCAGTATGCTGTCTCTGTCTTCAGTTGATGATAAGGTGACCACGATAACTCTTGCAATGGCTCTGTCCTCGATACCTTTTCTCACTGCCTTCACAGCCTGTAGTAGTTTTTAAGATGTCTTTAAACAGCTTGTTGACTTGTTCTAAGGTATTTTCCTCTCGGGACTGCATAAGATTTCTTATCATAGTATTTTTTGAGATGTCACTGCTATCAGTCGTGGTATTCCATAACTACTCATGTATTTATTCAATGGCTTTGCATCTTGTCTCCACTTCCATTATCATGTTCCGTGACGTATCATCAACTATCTTTTTAAGCCTTGAAACTTCTTTAATTATACCCTTGTCAACCGACACAGCCACTTTTTGCTCTAAAGTTTTTTTCTATTTTGTCAACTCTTTTGTTTACTGATGCAACCATGTCCTGCATGTCGTTGTTCAACCTGTGCATGTTTGAGTTCATGGTTTTAATATCACATGTTACCTTTTACACTAGTTCGGCTATGTCTTGCATCTCACAGCTTACGAAGTCGGGCCCCTCCGTGTCTTCACTGCTTGTCCCATTTGTGTTTTCTTTAGACTGTTTTTCCCTTTTGACCTACACTCATTGCTTTCTTACTGGTGTTCTTTTTTTCTCAGACTGGTCAGAATGTTCATATGAATGTGTTCGTATTCTTATACTAACTGAGTTTGAAGTGTCTTTAACAGAATTGATCTGCTGTGACATAATATCTTCTACATATTGAAAACTGTCATCGATTCCTTGTGGATTCTGCATGTTTTTATGGAGGTTTCGGGGTGACAGGTCTTTATTATTGACAACAGACAGATTTTCCGTGTATGTGCTCAGACAAACTCCTTCGTACACACAGAAATATGTCAGAAACAAAGGACTTAAAAAGTCTTCAAACTGTTTCGATGATATACTATTTTGACATTTACTTTTATTCTTAAAAATCTTCCAAAACTGTTTAGGTTTTAGGTTTTTTCCTTTCTCAAGTCATAAAGTTTCCTGGTGTTCAAGTTTTCCGCTTCCTTTTGCCTTTTCTTACAAAGTGTCTTGTAGTCTTTCTTGAGTTTGCATAACTGTTCCCTGCTGTGATTTTTATTAAAACGAGTGAACACTTTAAGGACATCTAAATATAGCTTACGTGTCTCACGGCAGTCTTTGTCGAACCAATCTGAGTCCTTCGATAAATGAACTTCAGTGAAAGAACCATGAGTAGAGTTAAAACACGGGGTATGGTGGCCAAGTAACGGTTCGACCACCCCAACAATTACGGACGAAAATCCATTAAGTACATAACTAATTGACTTGATTTGTCAATGTGTTCACATGAACGGATCGGTTTGAAATTGGCACGATATTCGTGAAAACAGCTGTTTTTATAAATATTTGTTGAAAAAAAAACATGTATACCTTTTCGACAATGATCGTCTATTAGCATTTTTTAAGTCTTGAATTGAATGATAAACCAGAGACATAGATCTGAATAAATAAATTGTCTTTGTGTTGAACCGTACATTATATAACTGTTAAATGTCACATTCACCCTGCATTGTCTTATCAATGCATGAAATGAAACGGGAGAAGATTATA
This sequence comes from Cerastoderma edule, assembly GCA_947846245.1. NCBI lineage: Eukaryota > Metazoa > Mollusca > Bivalvia > Cardiida > Cardiidae > Cerastoderma > Cerastoderma edule. The sequence goes on from OX401404.1 coordinate 35,191,360, forward strand.
AACGACCTTGTCCTTTCTATAAACAAGAATTGTAGAGAGTCAATTAATTATGTACTAATTGAATTTTCGTCCATCATTGTCGGGGTCGCCGAACCGTTATTTGGTCACAATAACCCGTGTTTTAACTCTACGCATGTTCTTTCACTGAAGTTCATTCATAACTACATACTTGCAAAATAAAACCATCACATGCACATTTTATTTAAGTTACGTAGACACGGTACAATATAAGTGTTGGGAACGGTACCAAGGGCTTAACGTGTGGGACAAAGTATCACCTTTTTTAAACAATATTCAAATACATATAACGATTCGAATAAAAGAAGAACTGTTGAAGTACTGTCAAAGGTAAGGTAGATAACGATAGCATGGAATATATTTTTTTATTCTTATGAAGAGATATATATTCAAAATGAAGAATAAAGGAAAATCTCTTTTTTTGACAATTTCATCAAACATCTTGATAAATCAATCAAAAATAGAAAACGAATAACATCAATATGAAAGATAATGGAACAAGTTTGTTATGCAATATATTAGATTGTAGAACACTGAACCATAGCATACACTCTTCTTCTTTTGTCGTTTAGTACCTCTTAATTTGCCTTCTGTCTTTTATCTATCAATTCAATTTAGTATTATATTCTTATCTATTTTTTAAATTGACGAAACCATTTGTGCAGATTGGTGATACGATCAAATGTCACATGTTAAACACTTGTCTTTGGTTCTATAAATGTTATATTGATTAATTGTCTTTTACCTTACATTATATCAGATATGTTGTTTAAACTGAATGAAAGACTCAGAATCCATTGTTCAATTTGAGTAATGTCTGTATTTCATTTGTATTCGCCGTCACTTTCAATTTGGATGATTCTTGAAAAAAAACATATAAAAAAAGGATAGCCAATGAAAAGGGTCTTCGAAACAGACTACAATCATATTTTATTTATTTGAGCCTTTTTCTTTTGGAGTTTTATACATCTTAAATTCAACTTCATACTGGCAATGAATATTTAAAGGCCTGTCAACACCATCTGGATACATGTTGCTTTTAGTAGCCAAGTTTCTTTTTTTCCCCAAATTTTACAATTGAAGGCAAGCTGCTAATAACTCTCATCATGTTGTAAAAGCATTTCCTAGAAAGGTTGCGCTTCAAACCTTAACCCATAGAATGCTTGGTAATCTTCTAAAGGTAGATTTTTGTGTCGTTCGCTTATTACAACTTATCTTATTTTCAATTGAAAACATGACATAATTATCCACTACCGTTCACTCATTGCAAAGTATTTTTTCACTTTTATATACTGAATACAATTTTTTTTATGATTCATTAATTACAAATTCGTTATGTATTATAAATCACGAATTTCAAATTCGTATTTGTCTTGTTCATATACCTAACACATGTTGATTTGTACATATTTTCATCTTTTATCTAAATGTAATTAAACATACTACTGAATGGCCTTAGCTATCAATGCGCCTTAGAATCCAATTATTTCATTCATAAGATGGATTCTGTTAATGCACATCGTTTGAGCTCATCGAGAGGGAAATATCTTCTGGTAGAATAAATGCAGTGAGCAATGCTTGAATATATTTTTCATGTATTCTGTGAGAAAAATACCAGAAGCATCATTAAACATGATATTCTACCAAACGTTACTTCTAAGAGTACCATTCGATAACGTGACCACTTGTGTAATGAAAGAACCAGCTGTTCAATTGTGCTTAAATACCAAATTGTTTAAACTTGAAAATAAGTTGCTGATGCAACACTTAATCAAATATTCACTTTTTCAGGGGTTATCAGCTTTATCTACCTGATACTTATATCAAACTCTTTTCAAAAACGAAGGAGTTGTGATGGAAGCCGAAGAAACATCAACAACGACTGAAGATACAGGGACAAGTTGCGAGTTATGTTCTGATGGGGGCACGGATGAGAAAGCTTCAACGTATTGCACTGACTGCCAACAGAGGTTCTGCAGTCGTTGTGCGAGAAAGCATTCTTCACAGAAGGCATCCAAACAACACAAATTGATAGACATAGCAGACATGCAAAAGCTGTTGGATTCATCGATTGAAGAGTTATGCGAATCTTGTTTGAATATGGAAGAGTCCAATCCTGCTAGAATGTACTGCTCTGAGTGTGACGAAAAGCTGTGTGGAGAGTGCTCATCGCTGCACGGAAAGATGAAAATGACAAAGTTGCATTCCTGCATCACAATAGAAGAATTCAAGAAATTACAACAATCTTTAAAGGTTGTGTGCATGCAATGCAATGAGAACGGCGAACAAACAGAGGCAAGTCGATATTGCCCAGTATGCGATGAGGATCTCTGCTTGGAATGCACACAGATACACAAGAGATTTAAATCTACAAAGCAACATGAATTGGTGGATATACAAAGCAAACAATCAGAACAGACAAAGAACAAAGGGAAGTTGGAAAGATCATGCGAACCTTGCAAGATTTCAAATAAAGAGAACATTGCGTCCGACGTATGTAAAGAATGTGAAGAGTTTCTATGCAAAATATGTGCTCGAACTCATAAAATGCAAAAAGCTACGAAGCTGCACCATTTGATAAGTACTGAGAATGTACCACAAGAATCTTGCGAACCCTGCAAGTCAAAAGGCGATCATGTCGGAGCAAGTCGATTGTGCAATCAATGTGAAGAACTGCTCTGCAGCTCATGCTCGGAGATGCATGCTTCACTCAAAGCAACAAAGAACCACAATTTGGGTGATATTCCTTTAAAGATCCCCGATCTGCATTCCTGTTGTCTTTGTAAAGGTAGTGACAAAGAGGTAAATGCTGTCCATTACTGTGCCGAGTGCGATGAGTATTATTGCACTACTTGCGGGGAACTGCATGGTCGGCAAAAAGCAACACTCTCCCATAATCTAGTTAAAGTGGCAGAGATGGGCAAGGCCAAAAATGAAAGAGATTGTAGACGGTATGTAAATATAAATCCCTCTCTCTTTTCTTTATGTTATGTTATTGCATGTTCTTTGAAGAGTATCCAGTAGGTTTGGTCCTCTTTAGTGCTCGATATTATGTAAGGTCTTCCACAAATAAACACAGATTTCCCATCTATTAACTAAAATGTGTTGAGGCAAATTACTTTAAAAAAGGAAGTGTTTTACCCAACCCATTGATACTCTTTTTTGTAAGGAGCGAAGCGTACTTGCTTTGTGAAGCACTCTCACAATCACTGAACGCCTAGATCATATATTTAAATGAGATAGATTCTTACGCTCCGCTAAATTCTATATTTTATGTTATCCGGGTCTAAAGGATACATTGTAATGTATGCAAACCACACCCAAATTGTAGTTTGGTTTCTAAATTTAACTCAATCCGAGAAAATAGTGCACCTATCACCGCTTATTATTTACATTACGCTTGTTAAAATTGGCAAACCTCGGCCATTTAAGAAAAAAAGACTATCTGAGAAGAGAAATAGTTGATAATTTTTAGCTCTACAGCTATAATTAAGCTAAATCAGGAACGATCACGGCTTCATTGCATACAGGTTACATGACATCAGAATGACCTAATTTTCTTATCCTGAGTTCGTATCACAGGGTCATATCATGATTACTCCGACTATCTTGTTAGTCACGATACATCTTTAAATAGAAATTATACTCTCGGGTCCTCTACGATAACAGGATGTTGAAAATATTATTACCTAAGAATTAAACACAGTGGAGATTACGAACGCCGATTATATTTGCGCCGACTTCCACAATCATAGTCTTTAATTCCGCGAGCATGTGATGTTTGTTTACAGCGAGGTCGCCGATCTCGCGTCAATTTCGTTTTGTTTTCTATGTATTGCCGAAAAACATCCATAGTTTCAATACTTGCAATTCTTTAAAAACGGATTGGGAACCAGCTAGCTTATCAAATATCATTTCCGACATAGGATAATAGTGTTTTCACTATTATTCATTTCAGTACCTGTTGATTGTTACGTTTGTTGAAGGTGACACACACACCCTTGTACATCATTTAGACACATACCAGTCTTAACAACTGTTATCATATGTAAGATAAGACTTTAATGACTTTAATCACTTTCAAAAGTTTGATGATGGCAGTCGCTCTTCTTTTAAAGATGTTGACATTAAGCACCGGCGAAGTTAATTCTGTTAGATTGACAAATAATTAAAATTACTTTATGCACCGAAGTTCACGTATATAAACTCCGCGATTTTCTCTAGTCAAGATTTAATCTTGGTCTACGTAAAGAATGGATTAAAAACGATCTCAATCTAGCAAAAAAACTAATTGACATCTGACCGTCGTAACTTCAAAGAGAATCGGAAGACGGGAAATAGTTGGTTACAGTTTGACGCCAAGATAAAATTCATGTTCCTGCTCAGTCCAGATTTCTGGTCTTGAAGGCTATTGCTATATTGGCTGACGCCTTCGATCGGAAAAGCCGGAAAGTTGATGGTCAATTCATACAGGGTGGATATGGCTACTATTGGCAAAAGTAGAGGGGAAAATGCCTGAAATATTCTATTTTTTCGACTTAAAAAAATTATTTTCTTTCAGGGACGATAAGGGATCAGATGAACAAAAATCAGAATTCACGAAACCCAAGGAAAGCAGTTGCTTGCAAGAGGTGTGTTTGAGTTACATGCGGTGAAACCGATATTTGAATGATGTATAAAATTATACCAATTATTATTTAACAGGCTTCATGAAATTTTGTTACATGTTTGTAAATAATTTTCATTTGTTGTACTATATTGAAGACTTTAATCATTCAGCCAAGGAAGCCGCACATTACACCAGAGAATAGACAGAGAAATACAATTGTAAAGGGTTTTGTCATGGGCAGGTGGACTATGCAGTGTTCAATTCTATTAGTCCAGTCTTAATGGACAATTAGAAATTTTAGAACATAAAAATATATCAATCTCATTGGAAAGATATACTCCAATTATCTTATATAAAATCAGTTTTGTGGACATTCAATAGTTCGTACCTGACTCATTATAAAAGATTTAACCCATGTTGTCCCCATTACAGGATATGATGCCTGGGACACCAAGAGCCAATGATGTTCAATCAGACTCGCTGACACTGACCTGGCAAAAACCTGCATATTTGGAATCTAAAGAAGAATCGCAGTACCAAATTCGATACAAGGAAAAAGCAAACTCCAAGTGGAGCTTTTATCCAGACAATCCAGACCGAGCATGTGTAAGAATCAAGGGCCTAAAGTCTGAATGCAGCTATGTATTTCAAGTACGATCGATCACCGAAGATGTAGAGGGTCCATACAGCTCTGAAAGTAAAGCGATAACGACAACGCCATCTTTAGCATCCCGCCTACTAAGCTTCACGACAAAAGTAAAAGAGGGGAGGCCGTCAATTCACCGTATTCTAAGCACTGAAATCGTAGGTGCCAGAAATAATAAAGCTAAAACAAGGAAATTTGAATTAGGTAGGTTATAATATAATGATTCTAGTTATACCTATCATCAATAAATGCAATATGTCTGTAACTCCGTCACTGAAGTGTGGCTTTGAAATGAATATTTTTGAAATTTTCGATGGATGAAAGTGCACATTGTTTGGAATGATAATTTTCGATGGATGAAAATGCACATTGTTTGGAATGGCAATTTTTTATGGGTGGAAGCGCATATACAATGCCAAAATCCCGCCAAACTTTAATCAAATCAAATGTCGTATGAATACCAATTGTGACATATATATATATATATACATAACATATAAAGGTCTCGGTTTTTTACTTCTGACGTTCCACTTAACGGAGCTTCTGCCATTTCCGCCATATTGGATCGGGTGGGGGTATCTTTTGGTGGCCTCAATTTCTTGTTAAAGTACGACTAATGTCTCAAGAGGAAAGCACAGGCAATTAAATTTTGACCAGACCAAAACCTAAATTAAAGATTATATTTGATTAACTGTTTAGTTTAACAAAGTGTCAATTATCACAACATCATTGCAAATATATACACGAATACTTTATACGCATAGCTAAACATCAGAGAATAAATTAATCAAAACGCTGATATATTTTTCAATTTCTGTTTGTTATGACTATTGATTTCTTTATTTATTCGTTGTTAAATTAGGTAAGCAACCAATATCAAATACCAAACAGAAGACAATATTACTTGTCGGAGCAACAGGATCCGGTAAAAGCACACTGGTCGATGGCATTATCAACTATGTTGCTGGGGTGAATTGGAAAGATCCCTATAGATTTACGCTAATCGATCTCGAGGGTGACGAAGCAAACAAAACCCAGGTATATTTTCTATCATAGTATACGAGTTCTGCACCAGACTTTTGGTATCCGGGTTCACTCTAATGTTGATTAACCACAACTAAATAATGATGAAATGGAACCTGACGAATAGTGAAGTAGATCTATTTAAAGAAAATCTGGTGTAACATGCTGATAAACACTATTGTGAAATGAACATTAAATTGATATGATGAGTATTAGTTTCACATCAATATGTTTATACATCATACACAATTCAAGTGAAATCAATACAGTAGCTTATGAAATGATGAGATTACCAAAATGATTCGTAGTGAACTCACGATAAAGCAAAATCCGCATGTACTTAATTGACCCCATGTCTGAGTTTAAGAGAAATAAGAAACAACGCGCTTCCTTGAACATCAGAAACATTCTCTTTTATGTTCAAACTTTAGACATGTAACATTTACAATACATGAACACGGAAATAACAACTTGCACATTAAATGTATGATGATGATGCAAACAGTGGGTGAATTGGTCCAAATGAATCTATTCTCAACCTATTTACTATAAGATATATGTGACAATTTGCAAACAAATTTGCATACAAAAAGAATAATTAATTCATTCATGAAATAAAGTAAATTTAACCTGTATAGCCTTAAATTAAGAAAAAGAAGAAACGCCCCCAACATGTAACTTAACTGTCCGACATCTTGGTACCGGGCATGGCCCTTCATCCTAACTTTGTTGAAGCTTTTATGTGATTTGACATTATCAGCTCACTTGTAAAGGGCCATTTATAGCTTAAACAAATCTCATAGATAGGGATGTCTTATCTACAAAGGAGAAACGTGTATTTTATCATAAAATGTAGAATTGATTACTGACACGGTTTCAAACCGCATACACAACAAAGCGGTATGCAGTCATAATAGGTTAAAATGGACTTAAAGTTGGTCTCCTCAAAACAAGTATTTATTTCAATTACATAATTTACAAATTGATTTGTTCAATGTTATATGGCCATATGGTAACAAAATCGTTTTTTCTTTGTTAGGCTCTTTCGCAGACAGAATGGGTTACATGTTATACCATCAACCCCGAAGATGGAAGTCGACTGGACTACACACTGAACATCATAGATACCCCTGGATTTGGAGATACAAGGGGCTTGGCCAGAGATCAGCAAATCGTTGACCAGTTGAGGGAGTTATTTTCCTCCGAAGGAGAAAAGGGAGTTGTGTTTATTGATGCTGTCTGCTTTTTGATGAAAGCCCCGGATGCTCGTCTCACGTCAGTTCAAAAGTACATATTCATGTCTATCTTGTCTCTTTTTGGTAAGGATATTGAAGACAATATTTGTACTCTTATTACATTTGCAGATGGCAAGAAGCCACCGGTTTTAACAGCAATGAATGCGGCCAAATTACCGGTCAAGTTCTGGTATGTATTTAACAATTCTGGTCTTTTTGAAGAAAACGAGGATGACTCATCTTCCCTTGCGCCAATGTTTTGGGAAATGGGAAACGATAGTTTTCAGAAGTTTTTTGCAAGTCTTGACAAATTGAATACAAAAAGCTTACGACAGACAAAACAGGTGCTTGAAAAGAGAAAACAACTTGAGGTAACCATTGCTAATCTTCAACCTGAGGTAGATGCAGGCCTGAATAAACTGCATCAATTAAAACAAGAAATATACATCTTAAAGAAGCACGAAAGGGAGATTGCCGATAATAAGGATTTTGAGTATGAAGTTGACGAAACTATTCAACAGAAAACGGAACTTCAAAAAGGTGTCCATGTCACAAACTGCCTGAATTGCAATCGAACATGTCACGACAATTGTTCATTCGCAAATGATGAAGATAAACGAAGATGTTGTGTCATGGATGGTCAAGGTAATTGCACTGTTTGTGATAGCAATTGCTCCTGGAAACAACACCATAACACCCCGTACGTTTTCACGTTCGTCACAAAAAAGGTAAGAAAAACATACGCTGAAAAGTTAAAACTTTATCAAAAAGCTGGGAAAAAGAAGATAACACATGAGCAATTAATAGAGGGAATGAAGGTTGAGCTCGAGGATTTGAAAGAATCTGTTCAAGAAAAAATGGCAGATGTCAATGAATGCAATAATATTCTGAAATCGATTGCACTTCACCCGAACCCTCTATCAATGGTAGAACACATTGAACTAATGATTGAAAGTGAGAAACTGGAAAAGAAGGACGGTTTTATGGAACGAATAACCGTTTTGGAAGCCTATCGCTCAAGGGCACAAATTGTCAAACAAGTTGATAAATTTAAGCAGAACTATGCAACCACTACATCCAGCGGTCAAATAGCGGACGTAAAGAAAGACAAAAAACCTGGCGCCTGGAAGACTTTTGTGAGCTATTTCAAAGATTAGTGAATCCGAACCTGATGATTAATTATAGAACCATCATCTGATCATGTTGTATTCGAGTTTTTTTTATGGCACACTTGTCTGAGTTCTGCTAGACCAGAAGTAGGACATCAAAAAACCAGGAAGCTGAGTGATTGACCTTGACAGCGAGTTGGTCTATAATTGTGAAAATTTTACCTCGGACCAGAGTAAATTTAAAATTACGTGTAGTTATTCTTAACAGCTACCAAAACACATCTCGAAATTGATTTGGATGTATTGAAAATACAATCATAATAAATAACTGACAACCGCCCAAAATACAAAACATGAGCAAATACAAACTCTGTCCAATTAATGATGTATCAATAAACCAATCGAAAAACAGTTCACACTCGCCTTTTTTATATTTATCGGTTTGAAGTTTCCTTTCCCAAAGTTGAAAACGACAGATGCAGTTCTTCAAGGTAAGACATTTATTTCGTAAGGAAATAATATTTTCACCAAGTGCACAATCGGAGGTCAATTTCAAAACCTTCTAAGGCTTTTCAGGGCACAAAGGTGAGTTGCAACTTGTTAAGTATATATCATATTGTCAGATTGTACGACATTCACGTTTGCGTTTGTTTTTCAATATGAAACCTACTAGTCAAGTATTCAACAAACGTCTCTTAGATATCACTCAATAGGAGAAGATTCAAAGCTTTCTAAGTTTTTGAAAGAGTATGCTAAGGAGTGTCACATGTAAACATAAAAAAATAACAACAAAGGTAAATGTAAACTTTTGTGTTTAAATGTACTGTAGTTAGTTCTTGGTATGGATAAAAAAAACATGCATGTGTTTAATTGAACGAATAAATCAAGTGAATACGTTCCGATGTATCAAAGGTACTTGTTCACACATGAGACAATTTTCAAGTAAGAAGAAAGTGTTGATAAAACAACTTTTTTTTGTATAATATACAATGATGAATGGTTACGGTATGGAACATTGATGAAGATGTGTAGATATATCTGGGTATGTACAGACGTTATGCGATGTATTTCAAATTCATTTAAACGCTTTATATACATGTATGTTTATATCTCGTCGTTTATTGTATATAGGCTCCAAATACTTAAATACGAATTCATTTTACTTTCAATGGCTGTTCTTTATCTCATACAACACCAGAGATCCTATACAGTTTTAAAGTTATATAAAAGTGTATGTCAAAGTTTTCTCACATATGTGAAAAAGCACCTTTGATACTAAGCCACCTTATTGAGTCTTCACTGGCGGCCTATACACTGCTGGTTTGATAAGTAATGGGACTATCTCTCAGATTGTGTAATGTAAGTAAAAGACGTAGAAATGACGATTAAGTCATCGTCGTTACTTAACAGAAGACCATTTTTTATTTCTTTGTCATAAAGCTGTGTTTCTATTTTAAAATTTTAGTCAATTTCCAATGCTTTTAAGTGCTTTGATAACAAAATATTACCCGTAAAGATGTGAATACATGAAATCTAATACTAATAAGATCCACGTGATAATGGTATCTAGAATACCACCACTTACCTGATGGTCATTCAAAGTATGATCATTGTTTTAGGGAAAAGCCATTCAAACGACTCAATAAACCTGCAGCTACGATATGTTATATCTTCACCACAATTTATGAAAGAAGTCGATGAAGGAATTATTGATCTAGTTTTATATTCTTCATAAATCGGTGATGCCATTTGTATCCATGATACACATTTCAATCTGAGAAGATTCAAATTGCAACATGTACGATAGTACCTTTAAGATTAACCTGATTTTCTTTCTGTGTATAGAGTTAAACTATGCTTTATATTAACCAGATTTTATCTGTGTATAAAGTCTAATTGTATATTTAGTTAACCAGGTATTTCTTTTTTTATCGAGTTTAAGTATATGTTAAAGTATTCAGATTTTCAGGATTTCTCTGTGTATGTATAAAGTTTGAACATATATGTTAAAGTTGACAATTTTTCTTTTGGATGGAGTTAAATCAAATATGTTATTTCAGCTGCTTCTCCTTCCTTGTTATTCATCACTAATAATGGTAACATTTGAACGCCTTTAAAGCTTACGTGAGCATAACGTGCTCAATGTTAGTCTTTTTAATCAATTATCCATCTACTTATAAACGACAGTGCCGGAAACAACCGAATACGACAGATATGTTTCTCTGTTGGAGCTGGAGAAAGCTTGTTGAAATGAAATTCTTCTACTGCTAAAGTAGGCCGCTAGGCTAAAAGAGTTAAAATCTCGTTACCACTTTAGCAGCCAGTGGCGACAGTGGTATAGTGGTACCAAGCAGTGAGGCATAAACCGGAAACATACTAACAAATCGTTTTTAGTACTGGTTAAGTGTCGAGAAAGAGTGAATTTAATAAGCTTCAAGCTTCAAGCTTCCGTCACAATCGATTTAAAAGAAACAAGTCTATGCTTAGATATCATACATTTAATCTTTATTGTTTCGTATAATTTTATTCATGTATGGGAAGAAGATAAAATGTGGGTCATTGTTTAACTCAACTCATTGTAAAATACCAATTTAGCGTTTCTGGTCTAAGGTAGATAGCGTGTAACTGTTGGTCAAATGTACATTCCTTAGGTATTTCTCTTTTATAAGTATATTTATTGGAATGCATTGTTTCTCGGTATCAGGATGTACCATCCAAGGGTTGTAAATCGCAACGTTATATGTAGTTTAAATCTGATATTGTGAAAAAGATCATCTTTAAATCTTTGCCATAAGTGAATGATATTTAAACAAAAATGAAATAAAGATTTTATCATTATATACAATGCTATGAATTATTTCGCCTACTTTGATTGTCAAGACATTTCATTGGTCAAGACGCGTCACGTGGTGACCCCCCTAAAACAGAGAGGGGACGTTCGATTAAAAAAAATCAGGGTGTCACCTGTAACGCGTCGTGACGTAACTCGTGTGTAAATGACGTTCACATGAACGCACGCACGATTCCGCACCACATTAAGTGGCAAACAAGTTATCCTGACGTGTTTTTAGTTGAAAGCAATCGTGTTTTCTTTTTCTTTATAGGTAATATTGAAAAGAATAGGAATTCATTCATTCAAATTAACAAAAATCCCCTTTTTCCAACAATTTGTCTGAATGATTTTAGTTTTGTTTCTTTTCATTTCATCCATCGAGAATTTGGAATATTTTTCTCTCCTCGCTTTTTCAAAAAAAGACGGTGTAAACATGAACAAATGGCTGTATATTTGTTAAATTTCGATCCATCGAAAGGTTGATGATTTTATCCCAAATTTTTCTTTTGTGTTGGTCAAAAATAAATGTCGTACCATGCGCTGAAAGAGGAGTCGACCAATCAAATCCATGCTCGGGTTTGCGGCCGACCCTTAAACCTTCATGAATTTTACTGACCTCCTAAAAAACCGTCGATGGTCACTCGATTCCAAAAATTAATAGATAATATCTCTATCAGTATTTGATAAGTCGTTTTGAGTCCTGTTATATCAGAAACCTTATCTTACTGTATGCAGCTATGTTTGAAGCGTTTATACTCCGTTTCTCGCATAACACACCATGAATGTGTCACTGAAGATTCTATGTTTAACTGACATATTGTCATGATATGTGTTCATATTCTATTGACTTTCCTGACAAGAAAAATGTTAATTGTTTTTAAGATGCATTCTGTCGTAACTAGATGTACCACCAGTTTGGACATTCTTTTTGTATTGATTATGTATATATATATATATATATATGAAGTGTAATTTTCGCCGTTGATTTTTATTGTAAGGGATGGTAATGTGCGCTTTTTTTATGAACCTATGTTGAGATGATAAAAATAACAAAATAGCTTTGATATTTGACCATGGAATTCTGCGGCTGTCCAATTTGAAATTATTAACACTGGACAGTGATAACGCATACGAATAGCTTGCAAGTTTTGGAGAAAACAATTGGGCAAAAGAAATAATTATCTCTACAGAGAACGTTCCAGAACAAAACACGTTTGTTTGAGTATCTGCTCTTGTTAAATACATTGCATCAATGGAAACATCACCATCCGGCATTTTTCTAGTTCTATCACTTAAGATTGAAGGTTATGCTATTTCTTTACATATTACAAATTGACTCCGGTAAAATCATCGGTTAACCTCCAGCAAAGTGTGCCCTGACCTTAAAAGTCAATGTATTGATGGGAACTGCTTAATATTACCCACGGAACATTCAACCCATTGAAATTTCTAGAACATAGTTAATGAAAGTTTTATTAAACTTGTGCCAATCTCGAAATTTCAAAGTGGTTCTTAATCGGCAAATATTTATAAATATTGATATGTTTTAATGACATAAAGGTGCTTGTTCACGTATGAGACAATTTGCAAGACAAAATAAAAATCCATCAAAACGATACACTTTTGATGTATTGTGGCATCGTATCTAATAATGATAGCTACTGAACACCCAATTTATTTATAATTTTTAAAATATTTAGGTATTGACAGCGCGTTTGTGATGGATATCGAGTCATTGCAACGCTTTTGAATCTAGATATATTTTAATTCATTGAATACAGGCTCTGATAACTTTAATACAAAATTTTAGTTCAAAAAGCAATTATCTTGTACCTTATAAACAACTTCAGTTTCCATACAGTATTAAAGAAATGAAATCTTAAGATCAAAGTCTCCTCTTATCTGTGAACAAGCAAAATTTTTTATTTAAAGTTAGGCGCCCACTCTGCCATCCCTTTATGTATGTTACATTATTTATCTTTATAAGTATGTGTGTTACAGTGTGTAATATGTATATATGACCGATGTAAGTATGTATTTTTCTAATCCAGTCAAGCCAACTTGGTTCTTTTGTAAACATCCAAAACGTTATCCTTGTTGTAAATTCAACATTTTAAATCGTTAACGCAAATAAGCGCAAAACTATAATCCTCTGTTAATGGAGATCATATAGTTTTTAACTTTTAGCTAAAAGATATTACAATTTTATCAGAAAGAAAAAACAAGAGAAATGTGGATTTTCTCTTTAAAAATTGGAACGAAGAACATATATATGGTTTTAGAACGTCAATTGCAAGTCTTGGTTGTCAACTGTGTTGTCTTTAATGTAAGGAATCATCATTGTTTTATTGAACCATTTCATCATAAAGTTTTAAAATTCTTATAAAAGTTAGTTACATAGTCAGTTTTGCATACTTTTCTGGATTTTCTTTTCAACAAAAATGATTAACTATCGATGTTTGTAAGGTTTTTTTAAATTATGTTTTTAAATATTTTGATCATTCAAAACCCAAACAACCAGGCTCGGGAAATTGTTGGCCTTATTTGTTTGAAATAGAAATGTTGAAAACCCTTGTCTTAAAAACATATCATCAGATTTATAACTGAACTGATGCAATTCATCTTTTTATAATTATCCGCAGTGATTGCTTAAAGGTTTTTATCAAAACACGTCTGCATGATATAATCCTTTTATACTGTGTATGTTTTTGAATATGAACATTGTAATATATTTCCTATTATCGGATGTATGACCCTCTACTAAATATAAGACAATGGAAAAGTCTGAAACGTGAGAAATACCATGAAATGAAGGGGTTCGTTTGCCTCGGGATCTACTCCTCGTAGTCCTCTACGAAGGGATTCTTCGTTTCATTCATATCAATGACCGACTTTTGAATGAAGGATATACCTTAATGGAAGGTCGATGTGCCGTACTAGTATGTATAATTCTCCCGAGGCAAGAAATCGCACACACTCACAACCGATGATGTGTATTCAAGCTAGGCGTGTCTTGCATTTACTAATCCTTGACGTAAAACAGATCCTTATCCATAAGGAGGTCATTGCAAACATTTCTTTTCTATCGTCTGTCCAGTGTAAGGTTAAAGAACTGTTATAAAAGAATAAACTTCTTTTAAAGGAACTTTACGCCAGTGACAAGATTAGTATAAGCCACAACTGAGAGCAAGTGATAGTGAGATGACATTACTCTTTCTTTATACCATGTTTGCTTGATTTCGTTATGTTTTTTTTTTAGTTCGTTTCATTATATATGTTTGGGTTGGTGTTGGTTTTTCTTCTTCATTTCGCTGATTGTTTGATTGAGTTATATATTTAGTTTGGTCGATTTTCTATATGTAAAATGTTTGCCTGTAAAATAGGGAAAATATTATTCTTTTCGACATAATCCGTTTGGTTTTTAATGACTATGTCTAAAGTAAGACTTTTTTCAAATAAAAAGGAATGCTTTGTGTAAACGTAATACTTGGAAACGCACACTCTCCAACAACTTTCAGATATATAGTTACAAGTTTACATAAAAACAATTGATCATTATAACCCTTTGATTATACTATTCGGACTTAATATATTCTCTTTTGTAATCCAAACAAATAAAAGCAAAGCAAAACTCATGATCAATTGCTTTGGTTTAACAAGGACTGTTTTCAAACAAAACGTGATACTTGTATGCCTTTTGTTTATATCACACGTTTTTTGTTTGTTTTTCAAAGAGTTCTTAACAACTTACAACCTTTTAATATGCTTTTGGAGGTGCAACCATTGTATTCTGTTTTACAACATTGCTTTAGAAAACATTAATAGCCAATCAGTGTTTCTATGAATAATAATGAAATGGTATGTATAAAGTTTATTTTTCATGTGTAACTTTAGCATTCCTGTGAAAAAGCATTGTTGTGTTTTATTAAACTATATTTGTCTAAATCGGAACTAATAGGCCTTGTAAAAAAGAAATAATGAACCATCATACATGTGTCTTAGTCCTTTTGAAGATAGTGCTTTGTTCAAGAAAATAAGTGCACTCAAGCGCTCGTTATCTTGTCCCCTAGCTCACAAGTCTTACAAGACTGTGTGTCTGGGAACCAGTTACTCAACTGGCAGATGAATCCCAGTCATTGAACGCAGTTCTAATCATGTATCAAACTCCTCACAGTAAGCTCCCCCATGCTACTCTGTATCGATCACTGCAAACACAAGATTTTAATCCAGATTTGGATGAAATTTAAATGATTATTGTTTTCAACTTTAGACAGATATAGGAGATAATTTGGTAATAATGTCTTCTAATGTTACTTTATGATCAGTTAATCTGAAAGACATTTCGTTTTATGTACAAATAAAGTTCAAATGGATGATTTTTCTTTTGTCGCCGCCATCTTTAAACGTCATTTTTGTTTCTAAGCAGATGTACGTGTGCCGTTTGTTGAGACAGTGGTCAATCTCATAAAGGGAGGTCACTGGGAGGAGTTTGATCATATCTGACAGAATAAGGCGAGTGATTCCGATTGATCGTTTCTTATTGTAGACTCGCTCCCTGACCCGTAGATGCGGTCATTTGTAAAGGGACATTACTGTGTTTAATATATTCCTTTATGAGAGATCTGAACACTGATCCAAAATGAAAGGAAAAACTACATTAATGAAAAGGATTAGATAATACCTCATTTATGTTATTGCATGCAACCATTGTGAAAAATAGAGAAATTACAATTCTTTAACATTTTCTCCTTTTCTCATAATTATTTCTTGACTCATCTCCTACAGATGAGTTAAATATAAAGTTCACATGAAAAAAAATGGTTAGAACAAGACATTCGTTCTACATAAGATAGAAATATAAAAGCTATTTGGAAAGATTTTGTGCTAAGAGGAGGCCCATAGAAAGCATGAAGTATCCTTTAATAGTTGGCTTGGTGTTATACCCATATAAGCAGACGAAATTGAAAGCATTAGCACAATAAAGTTAATTTACTCCTTTCTTCAGACTCCGAATCTTATGACAATGTTATCTCTTATAGTTGTGTGTTTGAGTGTTTGCGTGATTAAAAAATAATCATAACCATATCGTTTCGCTTTTTCATGATCTCCAATGTCTCCAAGAATTTGCAAAAACATCGCTTTAATTTAAGATATGATGAGACCAACTAAAGTATATGCCCATAATAAGCTATTGCTTAAGCTTTGTATGTACAACATGTCTAAACTGGAATATCAAATGTCGATGGGTGCATTTTTCCAATGATATCGCCTAAATACGCTGTGTCCGACTGAAGTATATGCTCGTAAAGAACGAGTGTCGATGATATGTAGGTACAATATGTCAAAACTGGATTACCAAATGGCGAGGGGTGCGTTTATTCAATACTATCTCCTAAATATCGATGTACCTACCTGAAGTCAATGCTCATAATGAGCACTTGTCGAACCTATGTATGTAGAATAGGTAAACTGCCTTCATTCAATGCCATCGCCTTACTGTTGATAAGCACACCATGGAAATGGCTCCTTCATAGGATAATATATCGTGACAATATGGCCTAAGCTACGCCAATACTTTGCTGTTTTTATTTCTATCGCCATGAAACAACCAAATTCATACTTTAAAGTATCATTATGAGATTTGTTCACAAATCAAAATCTCTAAGTCGAGGGTTCAGAATAATACTAAGTTGAATGATTCGTATGAATGTTTAAGTTCCTTTGAAAAAAACTGGCCATCCAATTGTCGGCATAAGACTACGATCTTTCGAACCTCCCATGACTTCGACAAAGACGCAGATTGATACATTTCGTTACCGAGTATTGAAAGGGCTACAGTTCCTATCTTCACAATGTTTTCTACCCAATATCAGGAATGGAGTGTTGTTTACATACTTTATTTTCGTCTGCTGTAACATTCAAGTTGGTCTTTTATTTAGATGGGTTTTACATCGCGTTAATATTATTTTAATTATGTTGCGAAGCCCCACTCTCTATGATGGATGAAGAACCCATATCTGAACTGCCTATAAGGGCTAGTCAAGCCGGGTAGAACCATTAGGTTCCGTAAGTCAGTCGGGAGACTACCTCTCAGGACAATTCAAAGGCCGTCAGCGGGACTTAAACCCACACGGAGAGGGATCCTGCGATTCAAGTTCTGTACTCTAACCATCAATCCACAGGAGCTCATGCTTAAACGTTGAACCACTCAAACGTTTCATGTGGGTAAATGAGGAACGATGGGTTTCTCGGTTGACTTTGTCAGGTTGCTTAATCGAAGCTTGGTGGGAGATTTCGTGAATCGACTCTTACTCGATAACGTGGTCATAACGCAATTTAACCATAACGTTGTTAACGCGATGTAAAATATATGTAAGCAAAGCCAAGGTTAGCATCGATAACCATCTCGTCCAAAATATCATACTTGCAACGCTTCCACATCAGATGAAACGTTACCAATCTCAAGTCCACGTTTTGTTCATAGAAGAGGACACTCTCAAAAATTATAATATTTTACGCATGGGCCAAACTCCTACATACTGGTCAATGTCACGCTTCACTACATAACCAATATGACTATATACGTCACGTGACGCTATATGATACTACACGAAACTGTCAAGTGATCTCAAGATAAGAATACCGTCGAAGACCGAGTGCCGGAAATTTGTTATCTTTCTTTGCAAGAGCCGTTTAAAGCCTGTCTCAAACGGTTTCAATACGGTATATAGAGTAAAATAGTTTAGTGTCGTTAATGGGTTAGGTTTTTAGGGCAAGGCGTAGCTATTTATTGGGTGAGCCGAAGGCGAATCCAATAAATGCCAAAGCCGAGCCTGAAAAACTTAACCCATTAACGGCACTAACCTATTAATCTGTTTATCCCGTTACATACTTTTCGAATACCCGAAACAACAACAACAGAGAAAACAGTTTTTATATAATGCGAATGAGAAGGCGTGAATAAACATGAGATAGTAGTCACGAGACAAATTGTGATGCCATGTGTGCCATCATGTGATATGACGTCACAAGGCGTTCTATAGTTCCGAGTAATACCTACGATTTCTTCAAATATAGTTATCATCCAATGATCATTTGTAACTCGAAATATTAGATCGAACAAACAGTAACGTTTCACTTCAATGATTCTCACTCCAATGAGCCAGCTCATGCGTCGCCATTCGGAACACCTCGGCCATTTCTTAAAATAGGTCAGCAACGAAGGGCATGTCCGTTTGCAATCGTATCTACTCGGAAATCTCCGGCATTGCCGAAAAGAGCCGATTGACAAAATATGAAACAAAGATGTGTTGATATGGTAATCTTTAATGAAAAGGGTAAAAAAAAATTCAATTGTGATATATAACCAATTCGTGTGTATTTAAATACATATTTAGTGCCTGTGTGCATTTTGCGTTATCCGCCGGAAATAAGGCGAATTACCCAAGGATTTCTGGTGTATTCATGTACTGCCTACGAGGTATATCTTCCGACTTGTTACGGGGATTGCCGAGTAGATACGATTGATGCATCGCTTGACCATGTGCAAATGAAGGAGGTCGCTTGTCAAGTCACCGCGAATCACTTAGTTTTCACGGCCCCCCTTTTCACGTCACCTTTTGCACCATGTAACGGGATAAACTCGGTTATACATGGGTTGACAGGTACAGGTATTGAGCTCCAAACGTTCATGAGAATGAGTCGGTATGATTTCGACTCGAATGTAGCACGAGTATGTACGAACAAAGCACGGATATAATCGGTCAAGCAAAAATGTAACGGCTTGAACCCCATTTTTATACGCTTGTGGTGTGGTTTTAAGTACGGATAGTATGGTCTGCTACGGCTAAGTACGATTGAACACGACTTTTACTCGATTAACTGGCCATTTATAGGGTATACAAACGGCCCAACGAACTTTGCTTGAGTTGTCGCACATCCGTGTATGTTGTCATAAAGTGGCTCGTGTTGTAGGCTTAGGGCTTCATAAATTTTTGAACTTTCACACGAAAAGTTATAAAAATGGCAAAATACACAATAAGAGAATTAGAAATCATGATAAGGCTAATAGAAATTGAGATAAATTTGGCCAGAAGGCGTGAGGGGAGACAAGAACAAGCATACGACTGTTTGAGGATACATTGCCCTTGTGTACCAGCCAATGCAGACTTAGAGGACCAGAACTAATCCCTAGTACCCTGGGTATGGCGAGAGGAGAGTCAACTAGTGGACGCAGGAGGACATGCTGGCTGCAATGTAGACCACAGCCTTTGAGGGCTTAGGGATTTCTTCATGTAGGAGGCTGGTTTGGTTCCATGACAAGAACAGATTTTATAATAGACTAGTCACTTCTGTAGTTGATATAGAATAGTAAGTAACCTTTGTATATCAGTTCAGGACATTGGGAATCTTAACGATTGGACTTATCATACAATCATATTTGATTTGCTGAATATCATGATTTGGAAGTTAAACAGGTTTTTTTTTTCACAAAAAATCTTTAAAGATATTTTGATGAATGATGTCAAAAGAGTTAAGTAAGTGTTGAAGAGCTTTAATCTTTGTACAACAGATACTTTATGATCGCTGTAGGGAGGATGGCACTAAACATGGTCCTGATAAATAGATGAATTCAAACATATATGACACATTCTATAAACAAAATGCCCTTTCATCTATTACGTACTGGAATATCAGACCTATCCAGCTGAATATTTAGGGCTCACTCTCCCAGTATAGAGTATAGAGTAGTCAACAGATCGATTCTGCTGAATATATTGGACATACTATTTAGCCGTATAACGTATCGGAATAAACAACAGATTGATCCAGCTGAATACAGAGGGTTCACACTCCCAGAAACAACTTATTAGAATAATTACCAAAGAAACCCAGCTGTATATGTTTTGAAATAAACAGTTTAATCCGTCTGAATATAAAGGGTTCACTCTCCCAACACACAAGTATTGAAATAACTAACAGAGCGATCCAGCTGAAAATATTCGACTTACACTCCCACTATTATACATATTCGAATAAACAATAGTTGAATCCGTCTTAACATAAAGGGTTCACTCTCCCAGTATATAACGTATTGGAATAACTTACAGAGCGATTAAGCTGAAAATATTCGACTTATCTCCAACCATTTAACGATTTGGAATTAACAACTGCTTGATCCAGCTGAATATATGGAGATCACTCTTCCGTTATGAAACTTATTGAAATAATTAACAACGTGATACAGCTGAACATACATGACGCAATCTCCCACTGTAAAACGTATTGGAATAAACAACAGATTGATCGAGCTGAATACATGGGACTCACTACCCAAGTGTGAACCCTATTAGAACATTGATCCAGCTGAATGTCTACAACTGATTGTCCCAACATTAAACGTTTCAGAATAACAACCAGATTGGTCCAGCTAAATATATTGGACCCATTTTCCCAGTATAATGCGTTTTAAAATAGCAACAAGGTTGATCCAGCTAAAAGGGTAAGACTCACTCTCGCAGGCTTAAACGACGTATTGAAATAACCAGCACGTTGATCCTGCTGCATATTTAAAAGACATTCTCCCCGAGTAAAACATGCTAATGAACTTAACGTCTTGTGGGTGTGTGGTAAGCGTTAGGAATTTGGACGATTTGCAACGGCTTGTTGGTAGACGAGAAGTGACGGTGGAATGTATAAGAACATTTCAAATTTTGCCTTTTGAGTCTAGCGATGCGTTTTCTGGTTCGTGTGCATGTAAAATGGAAAATTGACATGTAGTAAACACACTTTCAACTCTTCAATAAAGATTTGTTTAAATGTCGTGAGCTTTTGGGCGAAACTGTTTTACTCGCGTCTCGCCCGCTTTAGAAACTATACATCGAAAAGTCAATCCGCTTTAGAAACTATACATCGAAAAGTCAATCGATGAACTCTTTATCGATCTCACGCATTAATTCACCAATATTATTTCAAAAAGCTCTCCTTTAAACGCCACGTTATTAATGGATGCAATGAAGTTATGTTTAGCGGTCAACAAACACCTCAAATTAAATCTTCATAACAATTTAACCAGTAGAGGTGTGTTCGTTACTTCGACAAATAAGTGAAAAGAAACTCATAAATAAAACTTAGGATAGTTCTTATTAAGAGAGCAACTCCGACAAACAATGTTTGTGACATTTTCCCGAATGATCTAGAGCTATGTATGAAATATACTTCAAATTTCAAATTTGACATATTGTTTTAGTAGTAATACGTTGGATGCTATGTGCTTTCGCCTTAATTCATGACAAAACATGATTTCCTTGGGAGCCCTGATTTTTTTAATGTGCAAAAGGTTGATTTAATTCTAACCGCACTTGGAATTTGCATAAAGGTTTAACGCCAGACAACATTGGATTATTTTAAACGAATATGATATGTTATGTCCCGTCCGACAAACGGCGTATTAATGATTAGAAGCAGCATGTATCGGATATTTCAATTGTTCAAATACAGCTAGGTTAAGAAAGACCTGCAACCAAACCTGGACTTGAACCCAGAAAATCTGCAACACAAGCGAAGATCAGGCGACTGAGTTAGCCGGATCCTTTACACTTTCGTCTCTACCCTGTTAACTGCTCTATTAATAAGGTTTGGATCAGTGTCCATCAATAATTTTAGGACATTTTCAAAATAACTAAAAGGTTACCAATAAGATGAAAAAACAATTTTACAAACGAATCATCCTTTCCTCTCGATGAACACAAAATGGTTGATTCAATATAAAGGCATTGAAAACAATCCGTCACTTTTTCATCTTACATTATCACGGTAAATTACCCAAAATCCACTATTTTGAAACCAATTCTTTCGTCGGATAATTTCGGTCGATGTCATTATACTTCGATCTAGGCTGACCGAAGCATCCGACGTTAGAATGAGTTTCAAAATTGCAGACATGGGTATTCTACTCAATTACGAAAACCTTTGACCATGCAGATGTAAAAGTAAAAGATAGGACAGGGTATTTTGATTTATTGTACTATTTCTAATGAGAACACATAGAGTTAAACAGGAACAGACTAAGAAAGTTTACGAAGGACTCGTCTTTATTGTATTTTCTTTTTTCATCATAAATACATGTACCGTCGCGTATCCGCTAATGTTACTGGAGAAGAACCTATTGAGCTTTTGCTTTCGTTCTTTTCAATTTCATCTGTATTGTATAACTTGATATTTATGTATATTGTGTATATTTCGATAAATAAACTATGTTTTAACTAAACAAAAAGAATTAGGTTGCTGATCCCAGCTGATGGGTACACTTAGAAACCAAAACCACCGGATGTAGGGAAACCGGAATAAGGAATTTTGGAGAATCTTTATCGGCCAAAGCCATCATTGGTAAAGTTGTTGAACCCGTCATTATGAAGCTGACGAAGACAATGAAATCGTCATAGCTGATTCCACTGACGATTCTGCGTCCGCCGGTATTCCTAAAGCTCCAAATACGGATATTGACGAAAAGACGAAACCTCCGATGTCGTGTCCGTATCCGCCTCCGATACTTTTTATTACTAATCCGCATCCGATATCGGTCATTCCATGCGTGCCCATCTGACTGGTACTATTGTTTAATGCCTTACTATAAACACGTTGGAGCTACCTTATATGTTTTTCGTACGTGTCGCCTGAAGGATCGGATATATGAAGACACAATACAGAGAAAGATGGAATCAAATTGCACAAATGTTTTAATAACTATATCTGACCACTCCAAATATATTAAACCGGTGACTTTAATACAAGATGTAAAGATATTTAGTTTACATATCCGAAGACTCATTCGATACCATATACGGAGAAAATGATTATGACGACGGCACCTATACTGGGCCAAGACATACTAGGAATGAGAAACGATTTAATTCGTTTGGTGTTTCATGAGTAGAACCCTGTTGTCTTTGTTTGACATCCATTTGTTAAATGGAAGAATTTCTGGTGATACTAATGGAGAGTATACGTGTACAGCAAATGGATGGGCCAGTATAGTCGCTTTTCACATGGCATCCACTGACTTATTTATATATACCAAAACATTCTCGAATCAAGACAGAGAGGAATCAGAGCATTTTCCATAGTCCTGTAAACTAAACATTGATAAATGTTTTCCACAGTCACACAATCTCATGCTGATCTTGATAATGTCAGAGAACTACAACCTTATACAAGGTGTTTTTGGTATGATGACAAATCGTCTACATTTAAAGACCGCTTTACATTGGATTGATCGCGAACATTAGATAGTCTTTCTGAAAATGCTACCAACAACACACGACTAGTAATTAATAGTCTTATCAATATCATCCAAACTGCGGCTTAAAACATAACACGTAAGCTCTACAGAAGAGATAGTGCTACTAATTCTAATGCAGAATGGTGAGATGAAGAATGTGAAGCCCTCAAGTCACGAAAATAAACACTTTTGCGCCAGTTCCGCAATCAACATACCCAGGAACATCTAATGAAGTACATTGCCGGTACAATCTATTCAAATCCGTATGAAACCGTCTAAGATTTGAAACTGATCAACGCACAATTTTACTTTGCACATGATACAGATAGTTAGAAGATAATCACGTGCTTGATGAAATGAATCACAAGCAGAATCCTCTCAGGATATTCAAGCATTGGTAATATGTTTAATCTACGGGGCACCGCACAATAACATCTAGAGGAAGATTCTACTACGTCTTTTCAAATCAAACCAAACATGACTGATCAAACCAAACATGATATCATTTGGAAAAGTCTCAGAAATAAAAGAGTACACGGGATATCTCCAAATGTTAAAATCAATGTATGGGACATTATTCGCATGTGAACTTACGATTGATGAAACGACGAGTTACCTCCCTTGTTTAATAGGGACCCGACAGGGCTCTGTTGCTTCACCTATTATTTTTCTCCGTTTTTATAGATGACATTGCTTCACGTTTACGAGAAAAAAGTAGTGAATTTATTCGTATTTCGAATGATATCCCCTGTGTTTATAGTTTTATATATGTGGATGATAGTGATTATTGCGCAAAAACCTCCGTTAAGCTACAAAATCAAATATGTGTCAGTGATGAATTCTGCAAAAGAACTGGAATGAAATTATTCATCGTTAATACTAAGGTTATAGTTTACAACTATGAAACCCGGATTTACCGCAAAAAAGAAAGTTCGAAACCGTATTTTTCCACTGATATATTATGTCTTATGTTCACCCGAAAATTTAAATGGTCAACCGCCAAAAAAGCATTGGCTGCTCAATCCAGAAAAGGCTTCAAAGGCAATCTTCACTAAAAAATATATGGATACTTCGATCATCATCACACCATCAAGGTCTGTGATATGATGATGAAACTAATTCTGTGCTATGGTAGTTAAATTTTGGTGTTCGAATATTGTGAGCAAGTTGAGTCTAGTCAAGCTTAAATCTGGAAATCATTTCTATGACTATCTCGACATATACACAACAACATGGCTTAAGCGGAATATGAGCAACAACCTCTTTGCCTTACATACAATGTTAAATGTATGAACTACTTGTGTCATATTCGAGCAATGGAATCACATCGACCCCCTAAAAATATGTACTTTGCCTAAACGACATAATGATATCGGTAGAATCAATTGGGTAAGTCACAGGGGACCTACATGTATTCTATATTCTCGTAATTATGGTTTTGAATTTGAATGGCTCTTTCAGGACAAAAGCAATGTGATTTTATCTCAAATCTTTAGCAGTGAGCATCAGATTGTTTGTATTAACACCGACATGAAACATGGAATCTTTTGGAAGATGTTCCGTATACAAACAGTACTTTATGTAGAACGCTATCTTACTATTGAATTGCTGTTGTGTCCATTTTGCATAAACTTCCTCGGTGGAGTGGTTATTGAAGACGTGATTAACGTATTTTCGATTGTAAATGATATGAAGAAATTAGAAAGGAATACTTAAAGCTAATATTCCCCAGAAAGAACTCTAAAGAAACTTTATATGGACGTCTATCATTAAACAACCCGAAACAGTAAATATCTTTTTACATCCATCACCGTCTGCAGGTGAGAAAGTCATTTGTTTAATTGGCAATTTTCTTTGTTCTTTATTAACCTTTCGTGTAAAGGAATGACAAAAAGAGAGAATCCCATGGTTGCGTGCACCGAACAAGTTCTTCTTTTGCTTTAGTGAGTTATTCACCAAAACAGGAAAGTTATGATATTAATTTTCTTTTTTCTCTTCTCATTTTCAACACTTAAAAGCATACTATCGCTCAGGAAACTGCACAACTAGTAAAAGGTTTGTTTACAATTAGCGATAACAAAAGGTCAGTCCAGTCGAGAAACATTTGGAACCAATAAAACCCAGGAAATTCTCTGTTTTGAATGTTGACGTTACTAATATTGGATAAACAGTAGTTTCGTGTTTCATGTAATTTTTCTAACCAGGTGATTGCCATTCATTAATTCGAGCGCTCCTTGCTATCTTTGATGTTAGTGGAATGTAAACAATGAAGTTAAATTGGTGGGTACCAAGTTTGCGAAATAAGCACTTTAGAAAATAGATAATAAATAGTATAGGCGTTATATTGTCATGATCCTGTGGTTTTTCGCTATGTTTCAACATAATCTATAATAATTCATAACTCATATTACCCTGTTTTGCAGTTTTTCTAAAAGCGCTAGTATGCATTTAAAAGTATTATGTAAACGTGTTACAGTCTCAATCGAATGAGTCAAAGGCCTTCTTCACTGAATAAACATTTTGTTATGTTGTAACCACCACCGAAACGTCAAAACAATTTTGGAAACCCAGAAAGAATTATGTAAATGCAATGTCACTAAGCAGTTTACAGCCAATGATGTCTTTATTCATCTCTTTAAGACTCCTTAAGACACCTTATATAATTGTCTCAGTTTGACAGTTTTAAAACCTATGGAGAAATCAAGCATGGAACACCTGTTTGTGGTCCTTAAAACACAAACACACTTGAGTTCAATAATCTTAATCTCTAAACAATAATTATAAATACACGTATGAAGGAAATGATCAAAGCGTATTTGTTTTTGAATTGTTTTTGCTCAATTACCCAGAGACGAACTAAAATATAATAGGCCATGAGCCAAGGACACTTTTGCTCTTCCCCCCCCCCCCAGGGGGAAGGAATTTTGAAGGTAATGTTTTTCTTGAACCTTGGGATATGGGGCATAAGCAGACGAAAGATTGCAAAATTCCGTTGGGGCTTTACGGAGTTATAAGACTTTGAAGATGGGCTTATCAGTAAATTATAGCCTATATGAGAAAATCTTTAAAACTATTTTCCTCTCGATCCATTAGGCCTAGAGCTTTGATATTTTGTATGTAGCATCGTATACTGGTCCTCTACCAAGTTTGTTAAGAATATGACCGCTGCGCCAAAAATGGCCCCGCCCTCGGGGCTTATCAGTTCTACATTGCCATAATTATGTTTAAAAGGTTTAAACATCTTCGTTTTCTTAAGATCCATTTGAGCTAGAGCTCAGATTTTTGGTATGTAGCATCATCTATAAGTCCTCATCAAATTTTGATAAGATGATGACCTTTCGACCAAAATGGCCCCGCCCTATGGGCTTATAAGTTTAACATAGCATTATATAGGAAAATATTTAAGAATCTTTTTCTCTGAAGCCATAAGGCCTAGAGCTTAGATATTTGGTATGAAACATCATATTCCGGTCCTCTACCAAGCGTGTTAGAATCATGATCACTGGGCCAAAAATGGTCCCACCCTAGGAGCTTATCAGTTTTACATTGTCTTAATTATGTAGAAAAAGGTTTAAGCATCTTCGTTTTCTTAAGATCAATTTAAGCTAGAGCTCTGATCTTTGGTATGTACCATCATCGATTAGTCCTCTTCAAATTTTGATAAGATGATGACCTTTGAGTCTTAAATGACCCCGCTCTAGGGGCTTATCAGTTTAATTTAGCCTTTTATAGGAAAATATTTTAAAAATCTTTTTTTCTGAAGCCATAAGGCCTAGAGCTTTGATATTTGGTGTGAAACAGTATCTACTGGTCCTCTACCAGGCTCGTTTAAATCATGATCACTGGGCTAAAAATGGCTCCGCCCTAGGGGCTTATCAGTTTTACATTGCCTTAGTTATGTAGAAAAAGGTTTAAAAATCTTCGTTTTCTTAAGTCTTTTTTTTACCTAGAGTTTTAATTTTTGGTATGTGGCATTATCTATTGGTCTTCTTCAAACTTTGATAAAATGATGACCTTTAGGCCTTAAATGGTCCCGCCCTAGGGGCTTATCAGTTTAACATAGCCTTATATAGGAAAATATTTAAAAATCTTTTTCTCTAGAGCCATAAGGCCTAGAGCTTTGATATTTGATGTGAAACATCATCTACTGGTCCTCTACAAAGCTCGTTAAAATCAGGACACTGAGCCAAAAATGGTCCCGCCCTATTGGCTTATCAGTTTTACATTGCCTTTATTGTATAGAAAAAGGTTTAAACATCTTCTTCTTAAGGTTCAGTTGACCTAGAGTTTTGATATTTGGTATGTAGCATCATCGATTGGTACTCTGCAAATTTTGATAGGATGATGACCTTTCGGCCTTAAATTGCCCTCCCCTTGGGGCTTAACGGTTTAACAAAGCCTTATATAGGACAATATTCTAAATTCTTCTTTACTTGAGCCATAAGGCCTTAAGCTTTGGTATTTGGTATGTAGCATAATTTTCTGATCCTCTGCCAAAGTTGTTCATATCATGACCACGGGGTTTTAAATGGCCCTGCCCTAGGTGGCTTAGCAATTTTAGATAGACTTATATAATAAAATTTTTAGATATTTCTGGAGCCACATTGCCTAGGGCTTTGATATTTGGTATGTAGCATCATCTACTGGTCCTCTAAAGTTTGTTCAATTCATGACCTCTTGGCCGACAATGTTCATACCCTATGGGCTTATCAGTTATAAATGGCAGTATGTAAGAAATCTTTAATAATCTTCTTCTCTGGAGCATTATATTGCCCAGAGCTTTGATAATTTGTATGTAGCATCATCTACTGGTCCTCTACTTAGATTTTTTCAATCATGACCACTTGGCCTTTCATGGCCCGCGTATAAGGGGTTTATTAGTTATAAATAGCAGTTCACAAGAAAATCTTTAATTATCTTCACGTCGACACTCTTTAGACAGCCTTTTTGAGACTGTCTATATAATTGTTTAATTGATAATTTCCTTATGAAAGAGATTGGAATTTACAATTTAAATCATGACCCCTGGCCCAGCATGGCCCACCCGACATGTAGCTACATATCAGTTTTACATAGCAGTATATAAGAAAACCTTTATAAATATTCATCTCTCTTGTTGTCCTCTATCAATATTGTTCAAGGCATAACACCTGGGGATTAAACCCCCCAGGCATATCAGTTTTACATAAACGTAAGTAAGAAAATAATAAAATAAAATCTCCTCAGCAGTCAAAACTTTAACTGAACAACTGGCATCATTGATGTTTTGTTCCGTAATTTTCAACATCCAGGTTTTTGGGCAGGTAACATGTCGAGTCGTTTAGACTGTATGAGTAATTGCAAATCACTATCTTTTTTCTGGTTCTTTGCTTGAAATAATTTCGCATTTAGGTGATATTGGCTTGGATAAAGGATAAAAGTAACTTTATAATTATCCCACATTCACAGATAATGATAGAGTGTGCTTTCAAAATTTCAGGAAGGCGCTTTTCCTAGCTATATGATTGTTTCAACCCTGGTCCAATAGAATCAATTGCTGCTGTATTTTAACTTAATGACTGTTTAAATCGCAAAAAGACGTAATATATACAAACAAAACATTTACCTGGGCACTTGTATTAAACTAGTATTAGTAATCAATTATTACTAAAATATGGAGGGACAACGGGTCATGAATGAATAACATATTGAAAATGTTCAAACATTTGCTTTTGGGCAGTTTTTAGCCTGGCATGTTTGTTTTTAATAAACTTAATGGAAGACCACAAAAGCATGCTACACTATACTTAATATAAAATCAAGGCTAATTGGCTGCATAAGAGAAGACTTATAAAGATTTTTTTATACCGCTCTCTCAGAGCGCGAAGCGCTCGGAGAGCGGATAACGGTAACATACGTACGAGTAACAAGTTATGTCAACACCGGTTATACCATTAGCAAAAAAACAGGTGGCTTCCGGTTTACCTAAAGGAGAAAACTCGGGTTTGCTTCGGGTGTTTCCGGCTTTACGGAATGGACTGGTTCTATCTAAATTTATTTTCAAGCATTACCTTTATCTACCAATATATCTACCAATAGTGAACCATTCCTTGTAAAGAGAAAACTCGGTTTTGCTTCGGGTGTTTCCGGCTTTATGGAATGGACTGGTTTTACATAAATTCATTGCCGCTCATTGAGTTTATTTCCGCCAATCATGAATGAACCATAAACCATTCTATCGAAAAACAAAACACGAACAACAGGATCGGCGCCACCGCTTCAAACTTTAAATTGGACACAGTGTTCAACTCCTTGAAAGGACAACGTATCGCCGGTTGTAGGTAAGAGAATTTTTTGTACTCTTTCATTTCGTTATAAAACAGTATATCTAAATAGACCATTTTCACCAAAATTCGTCATAGAAAAATCGAGAAGGCGAGCCCTCGTCACGCCTCGCCGAAGATGCTTCCTCTAAACAAACATCCATCTGGAAAAAAACTTCTCACTTTTCAGTAGAACTACAGCATTCATTTTTTAGTATTACAGTACGTGTTCCCTTCAGTACTAGGCTAGAAAGTGTGTGTTGCCCACAGCACTCCACGGTGAAATAAGTGTTCACATTCTATCGATTCGGTGATTACACCCTGCAGTTTGGCATAATCTAATGTTTATGTAGACGGTCTGTTTCATTTTCGCGGTGTGTATGGAAAGCATTAGGTACAAATCGTGTTGTATATGTAATACACTATTATGCTGACCAATAAAGCAACGATGTCAACTCGTCAGTTGCTGACATGGATTATTTGCTATTGTTGGAGGTTTTAAATTCAGTACAAGGTACCTTCTCGATAATTTAATAGCGTTATGGGCTGATAGTTTCAATTACAATGACAGCGTGAATTTCCTTTTCAAAAAATGAAATACCCTGTCAAGTATTTGGTTATATATGTCAACTTATTCGTTTGACAGTATTTTATTTTACTTGATTCAAGTGATAGTATTATTCCCAAAAATTGAATTATTCTTGCAATTGATAATTTTGGCCCAAAGGTTTATGGAAATAGATCCCTTAGTTGTTTTTCTTTATTTAACAGAATGCATGATGGTTGGGAATATGACGATTTCAAACAAGCTTCAAAAGAAGAGATGATGCAGACCTGCATAAACATTGACTCTGTTTTATAATACAAGTAAGTACATAGTCTTTCTCACAGGGAGAAATATCATAATAGACCTTTATTAACACTATATATACACAAGGGAAACAACTTCAAAGAGAAACCAGTTCTGACTGGGAATAGATCGTTGAGAATAGAACCAGCCGATGTTTCGGCACTAAATCACCTCAATGAACATTATTTCAATGATAACACTTTACCGGCACTTAAAAAACAACTATTGGTAAGGATCCAAACTTAAAATTCTAACCTGTACACAATACACAACATGTATTTAGAATTATCTTCCACCATCCTCACATCTCTCCAGTCTCTACTCCATCTTGTTATGGTACAATATCTTTCAAGCTCTCTGATTGGCTTAATGTGTAAGGTTGAAGGTTAGTTAGGCTGGTTTCCATCTTTATGTAATTTTAAACAAGTACAAGTAAGTATAAACGGCGCATAGTACCATTCAAAAAGCGTGGAACTATGCTGTATGTCGACATGTTAAATTTAAACCAATCATATCGCTTTGTTCAAATGAATGATGAATATTCAAAGGTTGTTGTATAAATTGACAAAATGGAGTAGACGAGCAAAATGGGAGTGTAGTAAAGGATAATTGTTGGATATATGTTGAACATAGTGTGCAGGTTAGAACTTTTAGTTAGGATCCCTATCAATAGTTGTTTTTTCGTATGCTGGTAAAGAGTCATTGCTGAAATAACGTTCATTGAGGTGGTTTAGTGCCGAAACATCGGTTGGTTCTGTTCTCAACGATCTATTCCCAATTAACAAAATTCGAAAAAAAATCACGTGTCGTCGCAGATTTCTCTGGGTTGACTGGACCGATCTTATTGAGAGAGGTATCGTTGGACGCAGAAATCATTTGACTATGCGGGACATATAGAGAATTGACAGACTAGCGATCATATAAAAAATTACGGACTGATAAGCGCGGAACGTCAGAACTGGTTTCTCTTTGAAGTTGTTTCCCTTGTGTATATATAGTATTAATAAAGGTCTATTATGATATTTCTCCCTGTGGTCTTTCTCAGGCCACTTTGAACCTTTCAAACATAAGTGTCATAAACATAGAAGATAGCTTATGAAAGCAATATAACAAAGAAGCAATCTCTCAAATGTCAAAGCAGTTTTTCTCTTTAATTCAAACATCTCTCACTAGATTATACTATAGATAACAATGCCAGCATGAATTTCCTTTTCCAAAAATGAAATACCCTGTAAAGTATTTGGTAATATATGCAACCTTATTCGTTTGGCAGTATCTTATTTTACTTGATTCCATTGATAATATAATTCCCAAACATTGAATTTTTCTTGCAAGTGAGATTTTTGGACCAAATGTTTAGGGTAATAGATGCCTTAGTTGTGTTTTCTTTATTTTACAGAATGCATGATGGTTGGAAATATGACAATTTCAAACAAGCTTCCAAAGAAAAGATGATGCAGACCTGTATGATTATTGACTCTGTTTTATAGTAAAAGTAAGTAGATCTACATGTATATTCTTTCTCACATCCCTTTGAACTTAACAAACATAAATGTCATAAACATAAAAGATAGTGGTTAAAGTGGTGGACTCAGAACACGAGGGGGAGGGGGGCAGGGGCCAGTCACTTCAGAGCCCTAGCCTAGTACTTGGGTATCCAGGAAAGCTGCTCCAGAACTGAAAAATGTAGGTACGGCACTGATGGAGAGGACCCATATGGGACCTGTGTCAGTTAATGACTAATATAAATCTAATTATAACAAAGGAGCAATCTCTCAAATGTAAAAGTGGTTATTCTCTCTAATTCAAACATCTCTGATTAGATTATAGCATAATTACATAATATGATATGCAGCACAGTATTCAGGAAACAAGCAAGTTTGACAGGTTGGAATTCTTAACATTTCCTCCTTCTGTTACTTTGTTTTAAAAAAAAATATATATATATATATATATACATAAACGTTGATGAATTTGGTGTTACTCACAATTTGTAATTGACTTTTCCTTTTTTATTTTTTTTGAAAACCTTGGTTTGAATGAGAATGAATCAAGATAGGTTGAAATATAGATTTTTTTCATCAATCAGTTCTTTATTTCCTGTCAGATTACTGCTTCAATTGATTAACAAGGGGAAATAATTATTTCCAATGTTACCAATTAAGAATGATCAATCGGGGCCTCCGTGGCCTAATAGTTAGAATACAGAACTTGAAATCACATGGCCCCTCTCCGCGTGGGTTCAACCCTGAGAGGAATATGGATTTTCATATCTCCCAACTGACTTATGGAATGCCGATGGGCGATGGCTCTATCGGCCTTGACCAGCCCTTATGGGCAGTTGAGTATAGGGCCTTCCTCCATCATTAAGAGTTGGGCATCACTACATAACTGAAATAATGTTGATGTAATGTAAAACCCATATAAAAAAAGCATAATCAGTCAGTTCAATGTGGCCAGTATTGACAAAAGATTGATATTTTTTATTTTTCTCTTTTAACAGCCAAATCTGATGACTACCTGGCAGAGTAAGGAGTGGGTAACAACAACAAAATATTCAGTGGTGGAGGATCACATGGATTTGATGATAATCAAAAACAGATGAAGATTTACATGGACATAAAATTATCATAAACCTATATGTTTGATTTGTGAAAAGTTTTTAAGCTTACCTTTCTCCTCAAAAGACTTATTTTATGAAGAAAAAAATAACATTCACAATGATATATATTTAATGGATAGTGTTTAGTGTTAGTTGGTACTGGCAACATCAAGGGGCAATAATATAGAAAAATTGTGATGGAATATAGAATATTCTATAATGATAAGACACATGTGTCTCATCTTTTCTTTTTTTTCAAAAAGCCTTCAAAAACCCTACTCAATCAAATAAATGAGACAAAAGGAATACCAATACTTTGTTAAAGCTGCTTAGTAAGCCTGCAGCAGACCAATGGAAGACAGTAACTTGAGTGATTACTTCAATTTCTTTTCTAACTATTGCATGTGTATGAAGTAACCAAAAATGAGAGTTGAATTTGCATACATCAATGTTAAATTATTTTTTATTCTTTCTCTTGAAGTATTTAAGGTAAAACTTTTAATACTCAACACAATTTAAACCAATTATCACAAAGGGAAACAGGCTCAGAGAGAAAATTTTCCTAGTCACAATTGCTTTTATTTATTTGATAAAGAAATTTTAATTAATATCTGTTATTGCTTTAAATTCGAAACAACATTTTGTAAAAAATTGGATAAAAGTCTTAATGATGCATATCTTGGAATATTTTTTAATATCTTTTATTTGAAAAAGTTGATCACAAATGTTTCTGTCATATTTTTCCAACTATAAGGATTATTTTCTATTCAAATGATGAAGGCCAGGGAACTGGTGATATGGTGAATGAAATATCAAGCTGTGGCTTTATTTTTTCAACCAATTTGTTAAAGCAAGGAATTAGAACACATGGACTAACCCTGCCTTCTGGTTAACACCCTTAAATTATATTAATCATTTATTGCATACAGTACTCTTTTTAAGTTCTTTAATA
This sequence comes from Cerastoderma edule, assembly GCA_947846245.1. Classification (NCBI taxonomy): domain Eukaryota; kingdom Metazoa; phylum Mollusca; class Bivalvia; order Cardiida; family Cardiidae; genus Cerastoderma; species Cerastoderma edule. The sequence continues at coordinate 35,225,819 of OX401404.1, forward strand.
GATAAAAAATACATATAAAAAACCAGTGTCCTATGTGTGAACAAAGGTTAATAAAATATTAATGAAAAATTATAGAATCTTTTTCTTTTATTTTAAAGTTAAACAAAAAACCATTTGGCTACAACAAAGCTATTTGTTGTATTTGGATGATCCTTTGGAAATCTGCCAAGCAATTTATTTGGGATTTCCTTATCTAGAGTAAAGACAAATTCAAACAAATACCTGATTGGCTTTCTGTATGATGTAATTTAGTTACCTAAGACTGTACAAGCAGATGAGTAATAGTATGTTGTTGAATATTGTCTGATACTATTAACCCAAATGACCCTTTATCACCAAATGACATGTTGACTGTACCAAATTGAATGAGTTTGCAGATGACATTTTAAAATGTGATGAAATTGGAAAATAATCTTCTGGTAGGCCAGAAAACATTGTGGGTAAAGGAAAAATTGCTCGTCACGGACAATTTCTCCTTTTCCCTCAATGTTTTCTAAAGTCGTCTGCAACAAAGTGGTCAAATGTCATTATTGTTTGGGAAAAGGTAAAACCAGTACTTACAACACATAATTTTGTGAAGAAAGTTCTATGATTTCATGCAGAGACAGACTTGTGGTTCAAATATTGTAATTTGGTGGTTCTGACATTGCATGAGCAGTTTGTTCTTATATGATGAATGTCTCATTATTGATGAAAGGCCCTCATACATAGCCCAAGCAAGCTGAACTTATACCCATATAAAACATACACCATCAAAAAAGTTTACCAGGAGTCTGCAAGGAGACTTATCCTTTTACTGAGACCTATCTAAATGTGACAAAGATGACAGCTTTGTTACAAAATGAGTATTTGCTCCCCAAAGTAAGCCAATTCTGATACTTCCGCAAAGTTGTACTCTGAATTTAGATTGAAACACATATTCATTAATATGTAAGTTTTTTTCCACAAAATCCATGCCATTGAGTTGAGAGAGCGGTCTAGAGGCAATGCCTTAGTTCATATTATACATTTGCGTTAAATTGATATGTCCCTGGGGTAAGGTGGGGAGCCATTTTATACCCAGGTGTCATAATTTGATCAATGTTGATAGAGAACAACAAGAAAGCCGATGATCTTTTAATATTTTCTTATATACTGCTATGTTAAACTGATATTAGCACTTAGGGCGGAGCCATGTTAGGCCAGGGGGTCATGAGTTAAATAAAGTTCGTAGAGGAACAGTAGATGATGCTATATACCAAACATCAAAGCTCTAGGCAATATGGCTCCAGAAAATTGAAAATACTTTTTTATATAAGGCTATCCAAAATTGATAAGCCCCTAGGGCGGGGTCATTTTAAATCCAAGGGTCATGATTTGAACAGATTTGGCAGAAGACCTTAAAGTAATGCTGCATTCCAAATATCACAGCGTAAGGCCTTATCACTCCAGAAGAGAAGATCTTTAAATATTTTAAACTGATAAGCCCCCAAGGCAGGGCAATTAAAGGCCCAAAGGTCATCATCTTATCAAAATTTAAAGAGGACCAATAAATAATGCTACTTACAAAAAATCAAAACTCTAGGTCATATGGATCTTAAGAAAACAAAGATGAAACAAAAGAATCAACATATCTAAGGCAATGTAAAACTGATAAGCCCCTAGGGCGGGGCCATTTTTAGCCCACCGGTCATGATTTTAACAAGCTTGGTGGAGGACCAGTAGATGATGTTTTGTACCAAATATCAAAGCTCTAGGCCTCTTTGCTCTAGAGAAAAAGATTTTCCTATATAAGGCTTTGTTAAACTGATAAGCCCCTAGGGCTGGGCCATTTAAGGCCCAAAGGTCATCATTTTATCAAAATTTCCAGAACCCTATAGACAATGGTGCATGTCAAAAATTAAAACTCTAGGTCAAATGGATCCTTAGAAAACGAAGATTTTTAAACCCTTTCCTACATAATTAAGGCAATGTTAAACTGATAAGCCCCTAGGGCGGGGCCATTTTTGGCCCAGCGGTGATGATATGAACAAACTTGGTAGAGGACCATTATATGATATTACATACCAAATATCAAAGCCCTAGACCTTATGTAGAAGATTTTTTAAAGCTTTTCTCATACAGGCTATATATTGCTGATAAGCCCATTTTCAAAGTCCCATAACTCCGTTAAGCCCCAACGGAACTTTGCAATCTTTCGTCTGCGTATGCCCCATAGCTAGAGGGTCAAGAAAAATATAACCTTTAAAATTCCTCCGTGGGGGGGGGGGGGAGCAGGGCCTTTTCTGGCTCAAGGTCTATAAAAACAATGGGACAAATTCCATTATGTATGAAATCAATTAGGTATTAACCGAATGCTATCAAAGTCAAAAGCTATCTCAAAGGTAAATTTCATACGGGAATCATTGATTATTCAGTAAGGGTTGGTTTTCATATAAACAATTCACATGGTATGGCATCTTGTCAATGCGTTGTAAGCATTTTGTATTGTATCAATAAATACCCGCTTCTCTATCTGTTAATTTCAGTCAAGGTACCTGTAGCCATGCCTATAAAGCAGCCATTCCCCGTTTTCGTCTCTAAGCCTGTCCAAGTTGCCGTTCCGGTCGTTGTCCCGAAACTCCAGCCTGTCGCAGTCACACTGGGTATTCTCCTACCATGACCCTTCCCAGTCGGTGTACCCATCCACATATCACACCCACGCCCAGTCCCCGTGCCCGTCGGGATCCCGATGCCCAAGCCCGTGGGTGTTCCAAGCACAGTGTCTGCACCCCACCCAGTTCCAGTTCCTGTACAAGTGATGTCCCTCCCTAAACCAATCTGGAATGAACCAGTCTACAATAATAAAGAGTCGCATATTGCTATTTATTTATCTGACTGAATATGTTATGCTGTATTCCAAAGGTTATTGCGCATTTACTTTATGGCAAATATAAAGGCACCTGAAAGGTTGAGTTGAAATCACTGATTATCGAACAAGTAATTTCCCTTAGCGGTGTACTTTACCGGCGAAATTGGAAATAAAGAACCCTTGCTATTAAACCGTGTTTTAATACGGCAACTTGCCGCAATAAGTGCGTGCCCTTATGTATCATGTAAGCCATTTCTAGGTATCGGATCGGTCGAAATTGAAGTAAAGAGCAGCCACTGCTCCTTGTAATCAAATAGTTATTTTGCGACAATAAGCTATTTCTTTTTGAACTGTTTTTCACAGAAACAGTAATGATAATGAACGTACTTAATTTGCAATATGTTAAAACAATAGGGCCATCTGCACTTCTACTTAAAGGCCTAGTTAGTCCTTCTTTAATTACCCCCCCCCAAGAAAAAAAATAATAGCCAGATGTCAACCCGCTGTGATGACCAGCTGTGATAATTAATGGGAATTAGTTTAAACATAGTTTATTCATCAGAATATACACGATATACATAAATATCAAGTTACACAATACAGATGAAATGGATAAGACCGAAAGCAAAAGCTTATTAGGTTCGTTTCAAGTACCCTTAGCAGATACCCGACGTTGCATGTATTTATGATGAAAAAGGAAAATACAAAAGGAAAATAACAAAAGTAACATATTGATTGGAAAAGACAAGAAAAGAGAATTAAGGTTTTTTTCTTAATGTTGGTGTGGACTGTTTAAGGCTAGGCATGAGATATGAACTATGCTACAATCTAGCTCTACAACAAATTTGACAAAAATGTTTTCACAGCAAGTATTCCGGATGTCACAAATTGTAATCTGGCAAAAGTGCTCCCTCATTTTTGTTTGCGTAAAGACACTATTTTTGAGAAATATTTTCAATTTCAAAAAGCCATGTCTAAATATTTGAAGCATTATGAGGTGATAGCTTTAAAGCATCAGCTATAATTATTTTCATATGACATTTGGTAGAAACTATGTGTTGAAAGAATTTGTAACATCACATTGGCTTCTATTTTTGGTTAAAGGTATGTAAAAATCTAACAACTAAATACCGCATCTAGATATCTTGCAGACGATTTTGATTAAAATCCATTTGACAAAAAAATAAATTGATCCCGATGAGCAATTATCCTTTTTACCCACATTGGTTTTAATACAATTTTATAGTAAAACAAATTACCTTACCATCTTTGATGGTTTGTTTTGACAACATGAACAGTGGCATCTGTTTTTCACATTGCCTCACTGAGTAATGTAAAGACCTGAATTCACATCCAAAACATGGTTATAAAGAATCTGGCTACATGTAGGGCCTCAAAAACGTCAATCATCCATAAATGATGATAATTCTTAGATACTGATGGTACAGTATTTATTTACATTGTTGTCAACGGACTGTTTCGTATCAATAAACGTATTCCTGCCTCTATTATTTCCCCATCAGGTCCTGCCCATGACCCCTCGAAGCTAAACGCTGAACCCATACGAACAGTTTGTCCTGTGGTTAGAAACGAACACTCTTTTTGCAATGACATCATAAGCGGGTCTAAAGAAAATTGCTCTGGCTTTGGTTTAAATTGCAAAAGCGGTGTATCAAGCTCGATAACAACTATCCTTTTGGCTTGTAGAGATATATTATTCATAGTGGTAAACAACTCAAATTCAAGCAGGTTATAAAACTTAAGTGGTTGGTTTCACCAGCCAAGTATTTGACAACCTCTTGTTTGAAAACGGGAAGTGGTTAACTCTTTCATTTCTAACAATAATTCGTTTCTTTTACATGTGCAACGAAAAATACAAAAGAAGGAATATCTGTCGACCGTATTAGGCCTTGCCTATTTTCATAATATATTTTTCCAACCGTGTCACCATCTGTAACCTGAACGATACTGTCCATGTATTAGATCCGAAATAATGGTTTATCACATTTGTTGACTCGAAAAAAACCAAAATATCTCCTTAATCATGAACATGTTTGGGCATATGAATATATAAATCCAAACCTTGTACTCAAACTAAGTACATTCAGGAGAGTGGCTATCTTTTATTGTACGCATAGTTAACCCTTTGCATACAGTGGGCGCCGTCATTATTGGCGATTGCATGACGTACTATTGCACCATAGTAAAACAGGAACAAGACTTTTCTCTACAATTGTTTAAAAAGTTGAACTAATATGAAACATTCCCGTTCATTTAATGAAAGATTAATTTAGTTTTCATAAGCACTATAAGTATATGTGACATTAATTCTACCAATTATCTCGCTTTTAATCGGCAACCATATTCTCAAAGGTTTGTCTTATTTGGTTTTATGCACTAACTGGAAAAAAAGGAACGCTGTTAGATTAAGAGATGTTAGATGCATTCAGAGTACGTGGTAAAAGCCTACAAAATAGAAATAGTAAAGGAAACACGTAGGTTATGTGAGTGGTCGCACATCAGCGTACCCTGAATACTACGTACAGGATACTATATTAACAGACATGTCATATACAAGTATTCGTCTCTTGGTATCCTTAATCAACCATCTTTCCATATAATTGTCCCTACTATCCGTATTCACTTCCGTACGATCAAATCGCTTCGGACAATCCATACGATCCTTACCCCCCCCCCTGACAGTTCATATAATGGTCCATATGATCCGAATTCTTCTTAGTATTAAGGCGATTGTAAGGCATTTCATTTTCTGAAACGTGAACGAGGTAGGTTAACAAACGTTGTCTTGTGAGGTTTTAATAAACGTGACAGATATCTTTCGTATGCCTTTTTTATGGTGAGTTTACCAAATGTATTACACTGGCAAACATATGATACTTTACTGCTTTTATAAAGGACCACACCCATACAGACAAGAAAGGCACAACGCAAACGTCTGTCATACCGCTTTTACAAAACTTAAAAATAGATCGTTTCAAAGCAATTACCATACTTAGATATACTGTAGATGAATTTATGAGCCACTGAAACACACACATAGATAGTTCCTTATGTGAATATATCGTTTTATCACACAGTTTTAAACATTATTTTTGATATATGCATTCAAGTGGTATTGATTATTCTCTGTCGTTCCTTGACCAGTCACTAATTCTAACATTTGGATGAGTTAAATAACATCCGATTTTACGACAATACGCATATTTTACGATCATATAAACTCTCTCCTTCCACCTTATCTGCTTTACTTCACCTCGATCTCACTCACTTTAACCTTTTTTGAAAGAAAACTGTTGAAAATGTCAAAACTGTCCATATCTATCAATAGAATACACATTATTAGTATTGTCGGATTTCTGGAAAGTTTTACTGTATAATATGAATGTATGACCGAACAACTTTCAATTAATGAACCGCAACCGTGACAAATAGATGACGGACCCATTGAAGCCTAACCTTATTTTACATCGATTGAGACGGAAGCTTGAAACTTATCAAACTCACTCTCGATGACTGAGTATTGGATACTTAACCCGCACTTACGCCGCTTTGTTGGGTAGTCCCGGCAATTTTCACCTCGCATAACGGGGATCGAACCCAGACCCCTTGGTACAAAAGGTCGACGCTCTATCACTGCACCAAGGGGGCGGTATCTGACATTGGGGTTATCATACCTTTATCAATTGTGCTTCTTACACGCAAACTAGACAACGCTATCTAATTTAACCCCTACATGCTGGAACCGACTTCATGCTTATGCAACAGGTTGGATCCAGGCCAGATACTAAGTAAAATGACGGCTGGCCTGTGATCCAACTTGTTTGATACTCTGAGTATCTTTCCTTACTAAAATTAAGCAGATAATTGGGGTATTGAAAGGCGAACGACATAAACATCTTCTTTTAGAAATTAATCAGCAGGCTTAGGGTTAAATGGCTCCTTCAGTCCATTCAATGTACTTGAATGTGAGTCGCTGTGAGATAAAAACTGAACCACACTTCGCCAATGGTCGATTTTTGTTTCCAATTTCTGTCTAATACATTTTTTTTAAAACAACTTGTTAAGACACGATTTCACATTTTCCAATCAACCCTTCCTGGGTGACCATTTCGTCTAAAATGGTTTGATGGAGACCAGCGTATAATAGTGTCAATTGATCATAGTTGCTTGAATAAGGGGTTTAAACAACTACATTTGAATTCAGCATTGGGTATTTCTCCTTTCAGACCAATGCATCTAAATTGGATTAAAGATGAATAAGTATATATCATTAAAAAAACCGACAATGACAGTCAGTTTTCGAACTCATAACGATTGTGATACAAGAATAATTTGCTTCTGACTACATGTGTCAAGGTTTTCTGTCGGTCTGTTATGGCTCATTAGCATCTGCCACCAAACAAGATGGACATGTTCGTTCACCTGTTCAGACTTATGAGGTAAAGAATAACTGCAATATCTTGAATCAGGTTTAGATTTAGGGGGAATTCCCTGATAAAAATCTTCACCGACCGTGGGATAATTTTGAAAAACTTTGTACAGTCGTGAGATACTACACTTGAATGTGAAACGTATTCCTTGCCGAAACTGACTTTTTCTAAATTCATAAAAAGCTAGGGCTGTTAATACCTACTGTTAAAGATATAAAGGATCCCATTATGTTCAATTAATTAGTTAATTAAAACAAATTGCGTATACAGATAGATGTTTATTAATTTCAACTTTTACAAGTTTCTCGTTATATACACATGTTATCACTTACCCGGCTTTTAAATCTCTAGACATTGTCTCGCTTCACTAAACTATTGCGCCGTTTTGAAAATCGAACTGGTCGCATGGTTAAATCCGATATGTTTACACATAAGCGGAATATAATATGATTCACTAGAATCAGATGATATCAAAACCCATATGGTATCAACTAATAATGGGTGTTGTCGGGTTAAGAAAACTAGTTCCGGTGAATTTTCTTTTGCCCTGATAACGCCCATACTCATAATAGATTTCGATACAATTGGCATCTTTATATAGTAATAATAGAATATTCGAATTTTATCTTTAGCTATTTTACATACCTCGGACGTTGCAAATAAAGCTTTACAATGTTTGGTATCCCCTGGTTGAAGAAGTATTGAACGAAAAAGTTGATCAAGATGGCCACATCTCTCATATTTGATGAATTACACTTTATAAATTCGTGCGAAACAACGGCCGATTCGATTTAAAAACCATTAAAATATTGAAAAGAAACAGTATAGAAAAGGAAATCGTTGTATTGCATGTATGTAGATTTGGGGCATTGCTTTATTTTGGAATAATTGCATACACTACGGTATTAAAACGCTGCAGCACGAAAAAACGATAGTCGCCATTAAAGGTATGCTTTCTGGATATTTTGTGGAATATGAAGAATGTACGTGCGTAAACTGCCCGTCATTGAAGCTAAAGATGATGAAATGTGACACTTAAATGATGTAGACATTTAAGTTTTAGAGGTATGTGTTCGTTTGTGTTAGTAATGTTATGTCTATACGAGGGTCGTTCGGAAAATTCGTAGAATTTTGTTATAAAAAAGCGTATAAGCGTTTTTAAATCAAACAAAATAGATCATTATAAAATTTAACATATGCTACTAATTCTGAAGAAATCATTGAGATATTCAAAAAATTATATTATTCCTGCTTAATACAAAAATGTACATATCATGTACCCGGAGCAGGGTAGTGTTTTCTTGACGTCTATCAATTTTTAGCGTCACGTAAGTCTAACAGCCGTTCATTTTCTCAACATAGTCACTAGCAATGTCTACACATTTTATTTGTTAACTTATCCATTTTTCATGTTTCGACATACCAGCCTTCACTTCATGATGACACAAGACTCTGAGTATGTTTGGTAAGTTCAGCTGACGAATTAAGTTACACTTTTACTCGGATGTCCATTTAATCATGGTCAGTGTTGTACGATGGGTGTTCCAGTACCTTAAAACCTAGGAAACTAATTTCTATTTGTGTTGTAGAAGTGTCCATACTGATGACATAGCTTTGGTTTCCAAATTGAAATGATTGAGCCAGGTCTCATCCATTATTACAGTCCTGTCAAGAAATCACATCCGTCTGCATCATTGCGGGTTAGAACATCAGCGAACAACAGAGATAATCGGTGCTTATTTTCCGTATCGGTAAGGAGCCATGGCTCCAAGAATGCGCTGACTTTAGGCATACTAAGTCCGTCTATAAGAATTACATGAGTGTTAAAGCTTGAGATATTAAGTTCATTCGCAATTGCTCTTACCATGTGCTCCTGTCTGCTTAAGTGATTTTGTTTACACATTGCCTAATGGAACACCCAGTTGTAGACGGTTGACCGCCTTTTGGATAAACATGCATTGAATTTTGTTCACTTTGAAATCTGACCGACATTTGAAAATAATAGTTTGACTTCAACTTCTATATTTTGTTGTTGACTAGACCACTTTAAGTGTTTCTGTTAGTGATTTCACGGGCGCAACAGATAATCTAATTACACTCCGCAATTCAACGTCTCTGTTTGACGTCATTTTTGTCAGAATATTCTTTTTCTCTCTGCAGGATAAAAGCTCTAGTTCTTTATAAAAATCCTTATAATGTTTTGAAATTCAGAGGAAATGACGTCATGATGATAGGTTATTGGCAGATAGGCCTAATATGATCTGTGACATATACAATCGGTACCAGCTGAATATCTGTATACATCACGTAGACCTTGTAGTATATTTATGTTAGTTCTGACAATGAGGAGTAACATTGTTAGTTTACTGTTTGGTCATACTACAATAGTACTTAAACTGTTCGAGGGATCACAAAACCAAAATCATAATTTCAACATATTTAACTGCATAATTTACTTATTTTTGACCTGTTACAGAACATCAAGGTAGAATCCCCATAATCCGCCATTTTGAAACTAATTCTTTTGGTAGTATACTTTCGACGTTCTTGGTCTAAGAAGATCGGGGCAAAGACTATTTACAAAAATTAAAAAGTTCCGACCAAGAACGATGTACAATGTAGTGTCAATGAATCATAGTTGTTCAAATAAGGAGTTTAAACAACTACATTTGAAATAAGCATTTGGTATTTTTCTTTCAAATCAATACATTTTAATTGGATTACATGTACATAGGAATCAGTATCCGTCAAAAGAAAACCAATGACAAAGTCAGTGTTCGAACTCGTAATCATGTTGTCACAAGAACCCTTAACAACCGCCTAAATGTTTCAAAAGTGTCTATATAACTTATGAGGTAAAGAGAAACCGCTGAAAAAAATGACGCGAAACTGTCTATGTTGAATAAGGTATAGAATGGGGAAGAATTTCCAATGAAAGCTTCGAATTGATCGACTCGAAAATGAAACTACAATACCATGAATAAGGTTTAGATTTAGGGGAAATATCCTAATAAACCCTTCAACGTAATGGACTTGAAAATGAAAATACAATGCCATTAGCAATGTTTAGATTTAGGGGAAATTCCCTAATGAAACCTTCAAAGTAATCGACTCGAAACAGAAAATAGAATACCAAGAAAAAAATAAGCTCGACTATGCAAACTGGTGTTGAGGAATGCCAGAACGAAACAGAACAGAAAAGAAGTTTATTTCATGACTTGAATTCTTAAGGTTCATCGTCGTTACAACATATACACATACATGACATAATGAACAATACATGTAAATACATACTAATAAACATATAAAAAACTAATGCGGAAATATGTAAACATCAGAGATATAAGTACACCATATAGAACAAGAATGTCTTATTACATTTGACTTACAAAATCTTATTATTAAGTTAGCGTTTTCTCTTTTCATTGGCAAATTTGTAATAGATATTCCTATGCCATTTGTCGTGTTGATGTTTAAATAGTTTAAAAGTTTTATAAGTTTAAACATACTAGGATTTCTATAGTAAAACTGCCTTTTATAAGTGTGTCTTATATCTTTATAAAAACGGACTTATCAGTAATACGTGAAATTCGTCATCGATTTGGTCTAAATTACAAACTGTACATTTCCTGTCCTTTCTATCAATATTCCTATGCCTACCAGCTTTAACAAATAATTGGTGAGCAGATATTCGTAGTTTTGCGTTTCTGTATGTTGGTACGGTCTTTTTTTTTCATATATTCTGATATTTCGAATTTGAATTTCAGGTGTTTGTATAGTGAAAGTGATGATTTTGTGCTTATGTCAATATGTCAACCGTTTATGTAAGAGTCTACTAATCTATTGCGAATAAGAGGTATAAAAACATTTATATTCATTGATGAGGGATAAAGCAAAATTTCATGAAAGCCAGTCGACTGCAACAAACATTTTACTTTATCAAACCATTTTTCTTTTGTTGCTACTTGTGATCATATGTTCGATCAATGCTTGTAGAATACAACTATTGCCTTTTACAGTAAACAATTTAAAAAAAATTGATAATTCTAAATTCAATATTGATTAAAAGTGGAAACCTTCCAAATTCACCATAAATAACTGAGTTGCATGTAGATAACTTAAAGTTTAACAAACGTTTTAAAAAATTATGTTGTATCCGTTCTAACAGCTCATTCGTAAGGAACCTCCAGACCTCGCAAGAATAATAAATGATAGAAGCAACAAAAGAATCAAACAAATCAATTCTTATTCTAATAGATATATCTTTATCTTCTGTTACTGCAGACAAATTACCAATCGCTCGCATTGCTTTACCAGTTGATATCTTGATAGCATTATGAAATGTACCTATACTACTAAAAACAATTCCGAGGTAGTTGAAAGAATCGACTTCTTCTATACAATGTCCATCGTATACAAATGATTCTTCTTGTTGTGATATATGCCCTTTTATAAAACTACTATTTTTTTCTTTTCTACATTCACCGTTAATTTCCACTGTTTACAATATTTTTCGAATGCTGTTATTTGACAATGGAGACCATGCGCGTTTTCGGAAATCAAAACCGAGTCGTCTGCAAAAAGTTATAAGAAAATAGATAACTGACCAATTGTAAATCAGTCTGGAACATTTTTCTTGTAAAAACATCTCAATGTCGTCAACAAAGAGAGAAAATATGATCGGTGACAGTCGTAGAAATCGGAAAGCTTATCTACATGTTTCGGTTCTCCCAATACCCCGTGCTTAATCAGTTTAAACCATAGACCATTTCGGTAAATAGCATAAAAACATTTTTGAAGATCTATGAAACAGCAATAGCATTTGATTTTGTCATGAAATTGTTTCCGAATAAAAGAGTTAAAAATAACTATGGCATCTACCGTTCCATACCTTGATTAAAAACCAAATTGTGCATCGCTAATAGTTTCATATTTGATAACCTTCTTAGAACGTTTGTTCAAGATATCTATGATCCCATATTGTTGAATGCATTTATTAAAAACGATTAAAAACTTGTTAACACACGTTTTATCATTTTAATCTTTAAATGAAACTAATTTCATGAAAACACCAACCCAATTGCTATAACAAATGCGAACACTTTGCCTTTAATCTTACTTGTTCACGGTAAAGGAAATTTCAAAATTAACAAAAATGTCTTTGAAACAATATACTTCTTTAAAATGTTTGAAGATACACAATTATCAGTACTTATTAAAGCATTATCAATTCAGAAAACGCACATTCAATACAGTACATTTGCAATTAATCTCAAAACAGTTGTAACGCGTTGGGAACAAGCTACATACAAATTCACTGTTTATATGCTCTTATAACTTTAATGACATCGTGTTGTGCTTCAAAAGGCTATTCTCCATTGTGATTCATACAACAATTCAGCTTTTTTACAGTTTAAAAAAAGGTTTTTTACTTCAAAATTTCCTCACACCCGCAAACGAGCAGCTTTGAGTTTGCTGTCGGCTAGCAAAACCTTGTCTTTAACCTTTCCTGTTTTTAGCCTTACATTGATAACATTTTCAAAATGTATTCAAATATTTCTTAGGTGAGCGATTTAGGATCACCTTGGCTCTCTTGTTCAAAGATTATCTGACCATATATAAAGCGCTGTGCGGGCGAGTTGTCGACAGAAGAAGGCGGTGGAGAAAGTGCTATAGGCGTTGACATCTGGTGAGTAGTACTTATGTTAAACGTATTTTTGTGAGTTATAACGTAATTTATTTGGTTGATTATCTTCAAAATTGTTTTTCTTTTGCAATTGCACTATAGTATCAACAAACAAGCCCTTGGACTTTTTTCTGAGCATAACTTAGTTTCGAATCTGTAATATCTTTTCGTTTGTCTTAACATTACTGTTCCGAACTCAGTCTTGAACGTTATAATACATGCCCCCAAAATAACATACCAGTACTAGGCAAGGACATGTGTTTTACCTCACGACACTACATAATGGAATAGTTGGATGCCATTGGGAATGGGTCGACCGTGGCTTACCTCTACGCCACCACAAACAACATGTAAGGACACGTCCGTGGTGTTATGTGCGTATACATTGTAACGTAAAGTGGTAAAAGAGTATTGTGACTTGGCTTTGCACAACGTGCTTACCACAATTCTCCCTGTAACCAAAATGTGTTTGCATAATATACTTATAAACCCTGTTTACCAATTTGAAAACTACACATCTATAAGTTTTTCAAAATCTATTGTGTTTATAACCGATCTTAAATGAGCTTTCTGAAAATGTCGTGAACTATGAAATTTTTTTGTAAATAAACGATATCTCCTGACGTAACAAGCCTGCATTTTTTGAAGAAAATATAAGAACTGCACAAAGAATTATGATGTTTTATTTAAAGTTGTGGTCACATGGCATACATTTGTCGTGTGAAGGACATAGTGTTCCATATCTAGCTACGAAATCTTAAATGAGGTTAAACGCATATTCATTTAGTAAATTTCGTTCCAACATCGACAATGTTTGTGAATTCGAGTTATTAAACACTTAAGTAAACTTCGTCTGCAAAGTACACAGACCAAGGTTGTTTGACATACCTATATAATCTTTCATTTTGTTACACATCCTGTGTAGCAAAACGAGTGCTGCGTCCAACGATACCTCCCTTCGGGTCATGTCAATCGGTCATGTCAACCCGGAGAAACCTGCGACGACACGCGATATTTCTTTTCGAAATTTTATAAATGCTCGAAATTTTATATATGCTTGTAGTCAGATTGAGCCAATATTTCGCCACGAAATCATCACGATGGAGGTTATTTCGGTGAACACTTTATTGTCACATCCAAACAACCTTTGGAAAAACAAAACAAACACTAAGTAATAACCTGCGCACAATACAACATGCATACCCCTGTGTCGCTTGTAAACCACATTTTATCAGGATGTTCACTCTATGTGGTTTTAAGGTACGCTGGAAAGCCTTTTGCAATTCTAAAGGATAGTAATCAAATATGGTGATAAAGAAATGAATACACACAGATACTGACTTTCTTGCCTTGTCCTTTTTTTTTACTATAGGGAATCTTATTAGGGCATGTTGTTTATTGCGCTTATACTGCGCTCCGAGCTTTTTCGACCACTAATCGATTGTGACGAGCGTTTGGTTTTGCAGGTAGATCATGTCCATTTCTCTATATTTGACAGTTCAGCTATAATAACGATTGTGCAGTTAGTTTACCTTAAGGATGTTCTTGGTAGTTTTTTCTGCGCACTTCATCTGCGCATTCAAGGAAGATAATAATCAATCTCTACCAGAGTTAATTGGTTCCCGCTACGCTCCTATATTTATCTCTGTAACGAGCTCAGTAAATAGTCCCACTTTTCCGGCATGGTCACGTGACCGAAACTGACGTGTAATAGTAGTATACTGCTTCTAGCGGCTTGCAAAAAGCGAGCTCCAAACTAACGCTCAGATCAATTAAGAAGTTAGACGAAAGTCTCTTTAGTCGTATCACAATATAAAGATAGATACGATAGGACAGTTAAATAGAATAAAGACATTTATTTACACACAAAGCAGCTTAAATTTGAAGCGTAAAATATAAATTTCTAAAGTAACAGCTTTCCAATACCATTATTAACTGAAAAGTTAATAAATAACATTTACAGTGTATATTGTTGATAATGCAAACCGTTTAACCCTTTCCCAAACAACAAATTGTTGACTGTTTCGAATTGAAAGAGTTTGAAGACGACATTTCAAAATGTAATGAATTTGAAAAAAATTCTTCAGAAAGAGCAGAAAACCTTGTGGGAAAAGGAAAAATTGCTTGTTACGAGCAATTTCTCCTTTTTACAAAATGTTTTCTAAAGTCGTCTGCAACAAAGTGGTCAAATGGTCGTTATTGTTTAGGAAAGGTTTAACCCTTTACCAAAAGCTAAATTTTCGACTGTCCCAAATTGAAAGATTTTGTAGGCGATTTTTCAAAATGTGATGATATTGAAATTAATCTTCTGATAAGGCAGAAAACATTGCTTGAAAAGTGGATATTGCTCGATAAGAGCAATTTCCCCCTTTCTCATGTTTCCAAAGTAGTCTGCAACAAAATAGTTCAATGTCTTTTAAGTTTAGATTGTTGTTTAGAGCAACACCACTTTAAATGGTTTGTGATATCTGCAAAATAAATGATTTTTATCTTTTCTAAATAATTATGATTGGGGTAAGAAAGCTGTCAATAATATCGTCTTATATTACTTTAAAAAATATGTTGTCATTTCAATTGTAGAAGACAATTTTTTCCTAAAACTTAAAGATCCCAATCTGTGAGATTGTCCTTTTCATATCAAATTATTAATGTTTATTTCACCCAAAACACAACTTTCTGAGTAAGTTGCTTTAAAACCATTTTCTAACATCAGCTTTTGCTTTCAAATTAATCAAGTCAATAATTCTACATGGATGAATGGTGAAGCATATGTCCAGATAAAAGGCATATTCAGCAATTATTGATTCTTTAAATCCTATGTTGTGGGTACTCATTTGAGACATTAGAACGAACAAATGCATTATTAAGCAGATCTAACTCATCAAACAGATCCAAGCGTTATTTTATTCAGATCAAACTCAGCTTTTCATTACCTAGTTTTACTGACAAGAAAGATCCTATCTTATCTCTTAACCTACACCATAATCTTCAATCATACTTTGATAATGCACATGATGGACACTGTTTCTATTTGTTTGGTGATCCTTAGGTGAAACTGTATTTGGCTGAGTAATTTTGCTTAAGATACTTTTTCATTTTATACAGCAAATAATATTTGTGGTTGAAAGGCTGTCATTTTTTATGAACACTGTTCTGACATCATCTTTCTTGAAATATAATGAATGCAAACCATTATGTATCAACTAGACAACGTTTTTAACAAACAACAGTTCAGCTTATTTGTTAAATCAATATTTCATCATCATATCATTAAACAGTAATATTCTCATGATGAGAACTTGTCTTTTAAAGATTTTGATTGTTGTATGTTGTAATGATAATAATACATGTATATTTTTGCCTTAAAAGATTATTCATAGAGAACATCTGAGTTATAAAAGCAACTCTTACAATCTGTCATTTAAGTTCCTATTAACAAGCAACTGTTTGAAAACTAAGTGGCAATTATAACCATATCCAGGGATGCTCCCTGCATTCATCATTTAGTCACTTATTATAAATTTGTTATAAGTATTTATGAAACAAACTTAAGAAATAAACTGTTGTCATAATTGTTTTGACATTGCTTAGCAGGTATAAAAACTATGATGAATTTTGATGCAAAGCATGAGTATTGTTCATTCAACTATAGCTGATACCTGTATGTAAAATTCAAATCATATGAAGAATTAAAGTTAAAATCTGAAATGAAAACTTAATTGTTAATCTTAATTTAACAAATATCTAGAGAATATGTACCTTAGATCATCATATACACTAAAAGAATCATATTACTGGCCACCTTTAACCCTATCAATTATCAATTCTTTTTGTCATTTTTTCCATTACAGAGGTTAATATTAACTAATTAAACTTGCTCATTATACAGTTCATCCAACTATTCCGAAATTACATACAATTCATAATTTATTAAGTTATAACACTTTTTCAAAGATGTGACCCATTTTCATGCTTTTGAAACCATTTCCAATAAAGAAAAATCTGGTTTTCATTAACAACTTACTCTTTCGTCCAAAAGATTTATGCTAAAGGCCCACTTTCTAATTGAGTCCCTCTTCTTATTACATATTCATATCATGGTAATCAATGAAATTCTTTTTCTGCATTGAATGAATCAAATATGGAATTTTTTATCAGCTTAAAAGCTTATTTGGGGGTTATTTGGGAGTACTTTTTTAAATTAAAGCACCAACTCATTGATATCGTACATTCGTGGAAGTTTTCAGAACATCGATTTGAAGAGATCTGCGCCCATTCAGATGATTAGAATGTGCCATTTAAGAGGCTTTTGCCTTATTCCAAAGACAATGATATCACGTATTTTGATGTTTAATCTTTGCAAGTGGCAAAATCCTTAAAAATACAGTTGTAAAGTGAAGACATCTTCCCCAAATTCTACATCGTTTGTGCTTACATCACTGGTATCCAAACCGTGCGATAACCAAGAGTTATTGTAGATCGAGCGGGAGACCAAAGAAATAAACATTCCGCGGATTGATTTTTAATAGCGTAAAAGGGCTTTAACCCTTTAAGGTATAGAGATAAGGCTTATCAATGACGCCATAGGTATAAACTATCCGATTATCGGAGACCATTAACGCATACATAATCAGTCACCCTAGGTACCTTTTTGCACATCTCCGATAATTTAAATTGTCACTGATTGGGGTACTGTTAATTAAACCAAGATTAATGCAATTTTCGTTAATCCAATAGATTTTCACAGAGAATAAAGGACGACGGGAACAAAATTTCCTTTCAATTGATGCTATTTTCTATTTTTTAGTGATACATACATATTAAGACTAAGGTGAAGAAAATGAGACAAACAATGAAACTATATATTGCGGTGTGAATTATACAATATCAAAAGTAATAAATGACGTATGTGTTCCCCCTGAGAGATCCCTAATTTGTATTTCTGTTTTGTCATCAATTGCAGGGAATTTTGTTGACGAAAAATGCCATTCATGACGGAGAAACATGCTTTGTCTTTGTATATTTCTCAACAAAACTGAATCGTTTTAGTTCTATTTCCATAAAAACCGTTTCCAAATAAAAAAAAAATGGTTTTCGACGGAATATTGCTTCATAAAGTAGTCAAACCTGGTCCTTTAATACATGTAAAACTGTATAAATCAATCCATTATGGCAACGAATCATGCTCATATTTCCGTAAAATATGTGTCCATGGGTAATGAATCTACCAAAAGCTCGTTGTTGTAGTCAAAGTCGGAGGAATAATCTAATTTGCTTGTCCGCGAATTGGTAAGATTTATCAGCATTTCATCATCTTCATGCTCAAAAGACCGATCAAATGACTGCTCTGAATCTACATTGATGTCTGACCTGCGATCGGAAGCACAAAAATTGACATAAGACTTTAAGTAGCCGTGTTTATAACTTCCTTTATAAGACGGCTTTATTTTCATTCGCCGTTCAACTTTGAACAACAGCTCCGTGTCATAAACATAATTTACGGGTCGCGTGCCGTATGCTCGTTCTCATTTTAATCGGATAGTGTTTTTAGAAATGTGTTAATTTTCTAAAGAATTGCATAAAATCCTTATCGAGTCTTTACAAATCGGCGTTATTTTTATCTTTTATGACCGGATATTGAAGTGCTCTCATATTAATTGGGTTGGTAATTTGAATTCCCTTCATCTCAATTTGATAGCGTCTTTTTCAGAAGGGTGTCGTGGGACCATTTTCAAAAGATTCTCTATAGAGCAAAAGTTTAAACTATGACCCTATGGTTTTATCATCGAAAATGAAAGAAAACATTTACTTAAGAGGAAAATGAAATTTGGAGAAAGTGACGTGTGTGTTTATGTGTGTAATTAAGGGTTAAAGTTCAATCAATTTTTCAGCTGTCAAAAAGCGTTCTATGCGGTCATCGATAGAACGTCAAAATAGGTTTTATACGGTAATAGGTATAACGGCGAAAAGTGTTTTATGCGGTAATCGATAAGGCGGCGAGCGGCGCTATATACCGTAAAGGGTTAAACTAGTTCTAGCAGAATTCGGTGAAATACATATTCAATTTCTACTGTATGGATAAAGTAAGGGTTATTTTGACTTAATCATATAGTGCTTTACTTAATTGTATGCATATAACAGTTTGGATTGCAAATTTACAGAGTTTGGCATGATTCGTGGCAAAGATGGCATGAGCCCTTTGCAGAAGTAGTATCCGGGGGACGATAATTCTGTATAGCAGATTGGATAATAATATGTTACCGAAGAGGACTTTGCATAGAAATCGGACAAACGTTTTAATTCGGATGAAATATACTGTATGCCATTTTTTTCAAAGAATAATCATATTACCTATAAACTATTAAAGCTTATTATCATCATTATATATTTTTCATGCATATTAAGCCCCAAGCTTCTATTTTTCAAGTTTAAGTTATTTTAGTCGGTTTTTATAAATGTTTTTCAAATACGGTTACCATGGAAACTGTAATTTTACAGGAAAACCAACTCGTCAACATATCCTTTTTTTTGCATATTGTATTTTGAGATTAAATTTTACTTCACATACTGTAAGATAAGACAATTCCATGAAAGGAATTTTGAAATATCTTCAATTTTTTGTAATATGCATATCAATTTTTATTGTTTTTTGTCACATACACAAATTTGAAAAACTGATTTGGATTCCAAAAATCGGTCAGATTGTAATAATTCAAAAAAACACTGAATTTTAAAGTATTGAATGCATGAATCCATGTTTTTTTTGTAATAATAAACCTTCCAGAAATTATTTTATTACCTTTGAAGATGGTCTGGTCATTTTGACATTTTTGCCCCAGACGGTTACCATGGAAATTGTCATTTTACAAAAAAAGTTTACTCGTCGACCTGCATTTTTCTTTTGATTTCTGAATTCACAATACAATTTTAAATAACATGTTAAAAATTCAAAATTCTATGAAAGGATTAATTTTTCGTAAAATAATATATAACATCTAGACATAAGTTATGGGCATTTGAGAATGCTGGTCATTAGTGTTTTAAATTGATACGTATATATGGTGTTTACATGTTTCTATATGTTGTTCAAGAAAATTCGATGGGGATAGCGTTTAAAGGGGGGGGGGGGCTTGTTTCATTCGTAACCTGTATATTCTACATTTGCGTTCATTAAAGTCAAATTGATAAGAATTATAAGTAACGATGCAGTGATTCCTTATCAACTGATAAAAACTAACAAACTACATTATCTTTTTAATGAAATCATAGAGAGGGTATATGAGAGTCTATTTATATAAGTTGACGACAGAGGGATAAACATACTACTTGTAACAGCAAGTACCGAATTAACCATCCATCGCAACGATACATGGCTTGGCTATCCTTCGTTTTCACTTACGTTATAATTAGCCACATATCATCTCGCGAAAGCACATGTCCGTCATTTTAATACTCTAGAAGACGACAAATGTAAAGGATAAATTGATTTGCTTTAAACACTGGTGAAAACACGGGTTTTTGTAATGTGTATCACAAATAGAACCGAACGTGCTATTTGGAATTGAATGGGGTTTTTGTAAAACTAATCGGAAACAAAAACAAAATATGGGTTGATACAGACAAACTTCGAATAATTACACATATTTTTATCGAACAAGGGAAGATCAATAACCTT
Organism: Cerastoderma edule; assembly: GCA_947846245.1. Classification (NCBI taxonomy): domain Eukaryota; kingdom Metazoa; phylum Mollusca; class Bivalvia; order Cardiida; family Cardiidae; genus Cerastoderma; species Cerastoderma edule. Next base: position 35,246,461 of record OX401404.1, read on the forward strand.
ACTACATTTGTGTGATATTGAGAAGCAATTAAATTCTCTTATCTGGTTTTGGTTTTTTGGAAATCATATGGTTGCATGTTTTAGTAGTAGAGCAATAGTTTTGTATAACTCATCGGAAACAAAGTTATATATATAATATCATCGGAAACAAAGTTATATATATAATATATATATGACTTTGTTTCCGATGAGTTATACAAAACTATTGCTCTACTACTAAAAAGAATATATATATATTATATATTTATATTTATACACATAACAACTTTGTCTTTGACAGCTTTTTGTATTTCAACTCTGTAACTCAATAGTTTGGTCTTTAATAGGGATATCAAAATATGATCACTGTCTAACAACTCTACAGGAGCTGTCTGGCAGAGGCTTCACCTATCTGCTTGATGACATACCCCTTTATGAGATAAACATTTTGTCAAAATAGAATAATGACATGAGGTGTTTTCTATAGGGCATTGACTGCACTCCTATAAAACATATTAATAAAAAATAACAACATTCGAACTATGCATTCATCTTACTAGTAAATATTTGTATCATCTGTTTACATACACATGTAATAAGTAGAAAGTGTTGTTGTTATTATTGCTTATATCACTACTGTATGTAGATCAATATATTTGCATCATTTCATCATATAAAACCAAATCAATGTCAGCCAGCATGGATAGGATGAGTTCGGTCTCATCTGACTCGGGGTCAATAAATAGATACAATTCAAGTTGGGGATGAAACTTTATTGACTCATCACACATGGCTTCCATTCAAACAGCCTCCGTCTCGATTCTTCAGTGAAGGGATGTAACTCTAACTTTTTAATAGTATAAAGCAGACATGGTTGTGTCCCTTAGACAATTCATATGAAACACTACAGGCTGAATTCCTGGTTTCCTATAGTGAAACATCATGTTCCACGCTGTTTGTGCATACAACATCAAGTGTACAGAAGTGGTAATTTTCCTACTTAATGTACTTATGTATGAATTAATTAGAAACAGAGTTAATCTGTAATAATCAAAGGATAATTCAATTTTTGTAGAATGAAACACCACTTAATATTCACAGACTTCTTGTCTCCTGACATCTAGACCCAGACATAAAATATCAATCACCAGTTTTTCATAATCTAATACATCTATACTTAGATCATGATAAAGAGTTTGGTAACTGATATACAAAACTGATCTCTTTTAGCTATTGGGCATGGTCAGTGTAACTGTCATGTGAAAGTGAATACATTTTAAAGTATATACACCACCAAATTACTACTGAGCTAACAACAAGGAAACAAATCTCCTAGTATGTGTAGATCAGATTATATGGTGTCAGGTGAAGACTGGAATTGGCTTAAAGAAAAACAAAATAAAACAATTAAAAACATAAAAACATTGGTGACTTATAAGACCCTAGTTTGTGTAAGTTATGATACATTTCTTCATACTGGTATTTCCTTGCATTTAGCTGATATCTCTAGCATACATAACATTGGCCAAATACCTTCAAAAAGTACTTCCAAGACTAAGTTAATTGGCAGAGTGTATTAAGCTCTTGTGACATACTTCAGTGTCTCAAGACCTTGTCACACCATACACATGTGTCGAGGCTAAAAGATACCAATGGTATCAGATAAAATGATATTTGATGTTAAGGACAAATATTATTTACAGTATAGAAGAGTTTTCCTTTTTTTAAAAAAATTACAGCAGGTTTTGGCAGAAATTCTTATAACTTCATCATTTGCTAAGACAAACTTGATTTAATTTTCTATAGACTATTGCTCAAAATCTGGCAATATCTCTTTGCATTATTTATAAGCTCTTTCCTTATTGACTCATACGAAGGGCAATCAAAGATAACATGACTCTTACTCTCATTACAATCATTACAGTTAAAACAGAACCTTTCATCAGCTGGTATATTCTCATATCTCCCAGTTTCTAGGTGCAACCCACATCTAAATTTTGCTAACGCACTGCGATAATGTAAGGGCAGGCGTAAGTGTAAGTACCGTTCGGTTCAAAATTCAGTTTTGAATAAGCGGTATGTTTGTAATTTGTTACATCCTGCACCTTTGTTACCAAACTGCAGTCTCTATACCATACAGTCTTTGCTCTACTTGCCTTACATACGGCATACTGATATGTGCTAACATGTTCAAAGTTTTCAATTTCACTACAACCTGTTTCCTCTAACAAGTTTCGTATACGATATATGCTATTCTTACATCCCCTGTCCGCATTTGCTCGTTTCATTCAAAAACCTTCTTATTTACCCTATGTACATTCACGTTCAAATATCTACAGAACTTCCTGGTAACAGATGCACATTGCAGAGCTTTTATTGCTTTCGATCCAATTTCCCCTATGACAGCTTCATTTGCTGTATATTTTCCAACACCCAGAAAGAACCTCATAGCACGGTTATGGGCAGTTATATAGAATGGTAGTTCTCTCCCCATATCGGGGAGAGAGAAACCATTCTAATTGTAATTAAGAACCGGCCAGACTGTGCTGTTATATAACTTTGTTTTAGGTATCGAAATGGAAAACACCAAAAGCCTTACATCTAGATATTATTAATCCTAGTGCTCTGCTAGCTGCCATTGCAACATGTTTTGCCATATCTGCGTAATCTACAAATTATTCAATTATACACCAAAATAAGAATAACAATGTACATTTTGTAAATGACTATTACCTATTTGAAGATATGCTCAGTTATAGGCTGATTCTTAGATCTAAAATGTATTACATTTGTGTGCTTTTTCACAATTGACTATCATTTTGTTACAGTTACACCATAGGTTTAGATGGTTCAACAAGATTTGTAGATCTTCTGTCGATTCAGCTTTAAGAACTATGTCATCAACATACAGCAGAGTACATACTCTCTCATCTCCAATTTTTACACCAACATTAATTCCCTTTGATATAGTCACCACGTCATTGTTGTATAGATTAAAATAAATCGGCGAAAGAGGACAGCCTTTCTTTAAACCGCATTTAACATCAAATCAAGAAGTATCCAAGCCATTCACTCTGACACAACATTTAACATCTGAATAAAGTGACTTAATGGCCTTAAATATATTGCCATGAAGGCCACAGTTCCTCAGTTTCTCTCAAAGGAGATTCTTGCTGATG